>PISX010007329.1:0-90033 GCA_004024625.1 Mellivora capensis | reverse complement strand
CACCAAGACAGCATGGTACTGGCATCAAAACAGACACATAGACCAATGGAACAGAGTAGAGAGCCCAGATATGGACCCTCAACTCTATGGTCAAATAATTTTCGACAAAGCAGGAAAAAATATACAGTGGAAAAAAGACAGTCTCTTCAATAAATGGTGCTGGGAAAATTGGACAGCTCTATGTAGAAGAATGAAACTCTACCATTCTCTTACACCGTACACAAAGATAAACTCGAAATGGATAAAGGACCTCAATGTGAGACAGGAATCCATCAGAATCCTAGAGGAGAACATAGGCAGTAACCTCTTTGATATCAGCCACAGCAACTTCTTTCAAGATATGTCACCTTCTGCCCAGTCTTAATGGCAGTGGTATTCTTATTCCTCCTCTGGGTGTTCATCAGAAAACGGCGGAGCTTAGCTTTGCGGCAAGATAGAAATTAACTCCCCTGGTCCCCAGTAGTCAAGGGCTCTTCGGGCTAGAATTCTAGCAGACTGGGGCACCTGGGTGGCTCAGTGGGTTAAGCCTCTGCCTTCAGCTCAGGTCATGATCCCAGGGTCCTGGGATGGAGCCCCGCATCGAGCTCTCTGCTCAGCAGGGAGCCTGCTTCCTCCTCTCTCCCTGCCTGCCTCTCTTGCCTACTTGTAATCTCTGTCTGTCAAATAAATAAATAAAATCTTAAAAAAAAAAAGAATTCTAGCAGACTATTTGCCACACATATTATCCTTCTTTTGTGTAATGTTCTCCGGCATCCCTACTGTCTGTATTATTCTGCTGTGTCATGTGTCTTCTTCTAATTTGATTTGAGACACTTTAAAAGATGGATTTCCATTTGATACTAACAAAACTAAGCACAGAGAGCACTTTAAAATAAAAAAGGTGCTCTACAGGTTTCTACTTGATTATTGAATGTAGATTATAAATACGGGGGACGGGAAAGCTGACCTCGGGTGAAATATCTTCCAGAATCTGCCGAGGTGGGACGCATACAGGGATTCTAGTTTTCCCACTCCCTTTAAATCAAATTTTAGTGGAGAGCCTTATATCTCTTAATGCTTCTACGCCCCTAGTCTGCCTCCCCCCGCTCTGATATGCCACCGTCAATGCCTGTCACAGCTCTCACTTGAAGAGTTCTGACTAATCTCAGCTTTAGGGAATTAAATGGTAGGATATAGAGAAGCTCACAGACTCTGTGAAAAGGTCAGAGAATCAGACTCAGAACCCACATAGCAAACAAAGGGAGCTCACAGACCCCAGTCTCCTATCACGTACTCAGCCTCACTCAGGCACCACCTCTCTGGAGACCACAGGCCTTGGCTGTACTCTTGCCCGTAAACAGTGGTTTCCAGCACCACTAAAATGAGCCCTAACCTGTCCAGACTTCTCTATGTCACTCACTCCAATATTAAAGTCACCAGTCAAACACCCAATTAGCCTCCTCCCAAAACACACAGTGGTGAAGTCCCCAGAATACGGGTTGGTGATTCCGGTGACGGGCAGCCAAAAAAGGATAAGTATTCACTCTCTCTTCCATCCTCCCCTACTTGCTCACTTTCTACCTTAAATCTAGTATAGAGCTGTGAGTTTTTTCTTCCAAAAATATCTTTTGATCCTTACAGTATTATTATTCCCATCTCACAGATGGGAAAACCGAGTATCTTAGTTCAGGATGCTCTCACAAAATGGCATCCATTGAGTGGTTTAAACAACAAGCACTTATTTCTCACAGTTCTGGAGGCTGGGAAATCCAAGTTCAAAGTGCCAGAAGATTTGCTATCTAGTGAGGGCCCACTTCCTGGTTTGCAGATGACCATGTCCTTGCTGTAACCTCACAGGACAGGGAGAGTTCTGGTCTCTTTTTCTTCTTCTAAGGGCATTAATCCCATCATGGGGGCTCTACTCAATGACTTCATCTAAACCTAATTACCTCCTCAAAGCCTTACCTCCAATACCATGACACTGGGGATTAATGCTTCACATATGTCTTTTGGTTATGGGGGATGGGGGGATTATTTTGGATTTTAGGGAGACACAAACATTCAGTTCATAGTACCAAGTCTCAGAGAGGTTAAGTGACTATGGAATGTCATAGAAAATATTTATTACCTGTAGATTTGTTGGCTTCGTGAATGGGGTTTTTGGGTTTTTTTAAGATTTTATTTATTTATTTGACAGAGAGAGTGAGAGCAGGAACACAAGCAGGGAGGGTGGGAGCTGGAGAAGTAGACTCCCCGCTGAGCAGGGAGCCCCATGCAGTGCTCGATCCCAGGACCCTGGCTGGGGTCATGACCTGAGCTCAAGGCAGATGGTTTGTTGTTGTTGTTGTTGTTTTCTTTTGTTTTGTTTAAGATTTTTTTTTTAAATTTTTTGACAGATAGAGATCACAAGTAGGTGGAGAGGCAGGCGGAGAGAGGAGAAAACAGGCTCGCCAGATAGCAGAGAGCCCGATGCGCAGAGAGCCCAATGCGGGGCTCGATCCCAGCACCCTGAGATAATGATCTGAGCCGAAGGCAGAGGCTTTAACCCACTGAGCCACCCAGGCGCCCCTCAAGGCAGATGTTTAACTGACTGAGCCACCCAGGCGCCCCCATGAATGGGTTTTTAAACACTACTACCCATTTTGCTTTATTTTTTATTGTTGGGTTTTTAAATTTCTGTGTTTTTGTCTTGCCAATGGAACATTTTACATTTGTCTAACAAAACCTTATAAGAAACCTAAGTATCTAAGGCAGGTCATAGCAGAGCTGCTGAGGTTGAAGAGTGAGAGAGAACAGAACCTCATTCACCTGACCTCACACTCCTCATTTCAAACACACAAAACACCACTGAAGTTTGCAAACTGCTATTGTTTCCTCAGAAAGAGAGCTTGGCCATTCCTGGTGCGTTTCCTGTCACTATCCCTCCAGCCCTAGGCTCGGGAACTGGAAATAGCTCTGAGTTTAAACAGAGAATTAACTATTCATACCCAAATTTATCCATGGCCATGGTCCAGCATTTCTGTTCCACAGAACTCTCATTCATCAGGATATTAATAAATGATAAATGAGAAAAATAAAAAAGGTTTTGCTCATGTTGAATTTATCTCAGCTAACTAAATGGAAAGCAAGAAATTTATAAAAATCAAAAATATTTCTTACTTCTGAGGACACATTCCCCAAGAGTACTGTGACTCTCCAAAGAAGAGGTAGAGTATCTAGAATTTTCCAAACATTTGTCCAGAGTTCTGTTTTTCAAGTTGCATTTCTCAGGGCCAGTGTCCTGGAATTTTATGTTTCATCTTTATGTGCCTACTAATCTTTTGGCTATCTTGGAAGCAGGCTGAGTTGTATCTTACCCAGCCATTTTTTTAAAAACAAGGATTCTTATAAAGCTTGTATAGCCCAGAAGAACTGCTAAATTCACCAAGGAAAGGTACACTCCAATGGGCTCCTTACATCTGAAGGGTCTGCTTTAGGCAGCATTTCTCTTGAAGGTAAGGATATAGACAGTGTGGCTCAGAAGCACAGAAAATCTTTGGCCTGGATCCTCTCAAGATAGTAACAACAGTAATTACAACTCTGTAATTAAAAGAGGTCTATAAAGCTCAATTATGGAAGGCAGTGAGATGAAGGAAAATTTGCTTTCAGATTCAGTCTTTTTAAATCCTAGTGATTATATATTTACCTCTTAAGGGAAATGAAGGGTGTCTCCAAAGTTCTCCAAATGCAGGAAAGAACCTAAATTCTGGAGAAAAAATGATTTCTCTGGGTGGAAGGCATCTAGCTGCCCAGGGCAATTTATTCTAGGTAATGGCTGTGACTTCCCATTGCACTCTGTCAGAGTCAAAGATGTACCCTGGTTTATGCATGGCTCTCTGTCCACTGTTGCCTTTTGCCTCAAATGAAACCTGCTCAGCCCAGAATCTACTCCCTTCCTCCACTGTGTCTTTATCTCACTGATTCATTTCTCACCTTAGCTAGATCACTTACCCAGTGTGAGCCTGGGTTTTTTACAGGGGTTAGGAAGATTGGAGCAATTCTAACTGTTCTGTCAATTCTGAGCATTGTGGCAAGGATTGTTCTTGGTGAGCAGGACTAAGCGTAGCCTGCCTTGTGTTAATTGGAAAAAGGCACCCCTTCTGGAAGGATGCAGGCTTCTGATCCTGCTTGGCTACTGGCACAAGCTAAACTGTAGCCCCCAGCACCCCCACAGCCCCTGGCACACCATACAAGCTACCCAGCAGCACATGCGGTATGAACAGATGCAGAACTGTGTAAAAGGCAAAGTGCTATCATCAAGTGTGTTGTGGAGCCTGCAGTCGGGAGCAAGACCTCAGAGGATCTGGGGCTCTTTGCTGGCTGTGCCACAACGGCTGTGTGACCTGGGCAAACTCAGCGACCTCTCTGAGCTCCCATGTCCTAGTGTGTCAGATGAGGATGAGAGCAACTAGGATTTGAAATTTAGGTGAGATAATGCCTGAGAAGTACCCAGAAGGTAGTAAGTACTCCATCCATATTAGCTGTAACTATCATCATTTGTAAAACCCAGAAAAATGGACTTTCAGACATTATTGTCATTTTTAGTGTAACATAGATCCTATATTCTAGCCAAATTAATCTTCTTCTTGATATAACAACAAACAATTTTTTATATCTTTGCCTTTCCCTATCCTGCTTCTCACCAGGAAGCAAGTCACCCTTTGCCAATCCAAAGTTCTCATTTTAACCATTTTCTTGGAATTTTCCAAATTGCCTACATTATTCCATAATATTTTTGGAGACTAGTTATTGGAACTAGTTAATATCTTATGAATAATACTAAGTTAAAAAAAAAAAGCATGGTGCAAAATTATATATTCATGACCTCAGACTTGTTAAAAATATAATTTAATAAATATGCACACAGGTAGACCACTCTGCACAAGCTTGATATGTGTGAATTTCCATTACCATATGTTAAATAACATGGTGTCTCAACAACGCCCTTTAAATTTCAGTTACCCCAGCATATTAACTGTGAGGAACTGCCTGAAGTAACACTTCACTGCTAGCAATTCCGTGGGCAAATCACCATGTAAGTGACAGAGGCATATCAGGATCAGTAACCAATCACATCGCTTCTTTCCAAGTCTGTCCGTCATTGGTCACTATGCACCTGTTAATTCAATTCACATACAGACAAGCAGAGTGTGTGATTGATTGCGCTGCTTCCTTGTCTTCCAGTGATAAACCACATGGCATTTTTTAAAAAATGGTTTGCTGAAAGAGAGAATTGGTCAACAATGATGGAAGTGCAGCAAGGAAATGAAAAGTGGAAGGGGAATTTTAATCAGTGTGAGTGGAGTTATAAAAGAAATAGCCGCCCACGAATGTTGATACTACCACAGTTGGAAAGACCCTTCATATGGAGCCAAGAGGAACCTAGGGAAGGCAAAACTGACAGAAATGAGAAAAGTGGCTGGGAAGAAAGGGATTGAAATGTCCTAGAGGAAGTGGTGCTGGCAAAAAAAAAAAACAAACCAAAAAACAAAAAACAAAACAAAACAAAAAAACCCAAACCACTTTACACTAAAGGAACTCTCAGAGATAGCTCACGTCACTGAAAGTGTAAAGGATAAAATACCGGAAGCTGATCTAAACTGAGAAAAGACTATGACAGTTTGCCAAGGCATAGAAATGATTGTTCTGTATTGTAAGTTACACAGTGCAAAACAGGCAAGTGCTATTCAAACTACTTCTGTTCCTTTTTTTATAAAATAAAGTAAAACATTTTCTTCTTCAATGTTTCTAGTATTTTAAGTTACAGGGTACTAAATATGAATCTTATTATTTTCTATTTTCCTTCACATTTATTACCAACAATAAGAGAGTTCTTCATGTTTTGACAAAAAATGCTAAAGGCCACAGAACAATTGGATTTTCCCCATTGATGATTGAAATGACTTTGTACGGTTTCAGTTTGTATGGTTATTTGTACATCATGCAAAGTCACAACTGGCTGTACCTGTATCTCCAGAGAAACAAATGACTAGGTGAGAAGACACCGAAAAGCACAGGCATTAGAATTATAACGGATTTTAACTCTCTCTTCTGCAATTTTCAATATTTTCAAATTGTTCCACAATTAGCACATGTCACTTTTATAATCAGAGAAGAAATCATTATTTCTAATAAAAATTGGTTTAAAACTCAGCTCCATTGGGAGTACGACTGGCCGTCTCTATCCTGGGCTGAGGAACCCTCAACCAAGATATAATTAAGATTTCTTATTGCTGATATAGAGCTCTATAAAGGCATTTGGACTGTTGTCTGTGATTTCTTAATTATATATAGACATTATATATAAAGTGTTACCCTTCCTATCCCATGGAGCCCTGAATCGTGTTCTGTATATATAATAGGTGCTCAATAAATATTTCTAACCTGGCTCTCAAAACCCTGCCAGCAGTTGCTGGGGAAAATTACCCCGGAAGCAGCAAAGAACACATCAGACGATATTTGAGCACATTTTAAGAAACTTCATATAAAATTATTTATGTGTTTCCCTCATGAAATTAAAAATCAAATTCTTCTTCTTCTTCAAACAGCACAATGGTTGAGAATCTACAGGTCTCTCCATCATGATGGTTACATTTTTGGTTTCCATGGGAACTATAAGGCAGCCTCAGAGTCTTAACACGTTTCTTTGGATTATAGCAAATGGGATTAAATTTTTTATATGTATACATATGAAAGCAAAGTTGTGAATGTTATGGAAATCACAATTTCTGTTTCTTAAACAGTATTCATTAAAAATTAACTCAGTTTCTCAGAGGTAATTTTTTAAAAGGACATCCTTTCTTCAAAAGATGTGAAACACAATGATAGACAAAATCTGTGCATTCCTGGTGGAAGCCGCTGCCTTCTTTACGGATCAAGTCAGCTTAGGCCCCAGTGCAAGAGCTCAGAGATGTGGGCCTGGTGGCAGGCATAGAATGCCATTTTTCTCCCTGCACCTGGTACTCGGTGCATTTTGTAGTTTTAACCTAGAACACTTTCTTCTTTTTCCTGGCCTTCTGAAACACTGTATCTCATTGCCTTGCCCTCAGCTTAGTGGGACCTAACTGAGGCCTGTGTCACCACACCTCCACCTCCAGAAGGAGGTCACCCAGAGAACAGAGCGCAGAGGGCCTCTGCCATTTGCCGGCTAACAGCGCCAAATCTCCCCATCTGACAAAGAGGAGGTTTTTGTCTTGTCGCCTCTAGCCCAACCGAACAAAGACTCTGCCTTCCTTCGGAGACTTTATAATTCACCTTTTCCTGTAGCCTGTGAACAAATGAAAGCAAAGACAAATAAATTACAATTTCCAAATAGATCTAGAATCTTTAGCTCTCCCTTCACCCAGCCTTTTAAATAACCATTCCCCTCCTTGCAGGCTTTTGATAGCATGCCTGTCACAATGGAGAAGTGACTGTTTTCAGGCTTATGTCAGTTACCAGCCGACAGTTGACCGTTGTGCCTCACGACAGTTTTTCTTTGGGTCCCCGCCCCCCTCCTTAAGGAGACTATGGTCAGGACACAAATGGACGGGCAGAGTGAAGTCCTGCTGTCCAACGGCAAGTCCAGTGGATTCTCTTTGCTGTGCTGGAGCTCGTGTGCTTCCTTCCCATTTCAACCCTGACTCCTACTTCTGCATACCAGGACACTTTTTTGATATTTTAAGTACAAAATTGAAGATGGGAATTTGAAATATGGTTGATACACGTATACGAAGCCCACCTCTGCACTGCTACAAAATCTCCATTCCTCCTTCCAAAGAATAGAACACCCATTCTTTCTGCACCGAAGATAGGGCCAAATGGCTTGGTGTACACAGGTGTACTTTTGGGGACAGCGAAGCAGCACGTGTGAAATGGAAATACCAGAATGAAATTATCAATGCAACGTGAACGAACTCCGGGCGTTTCTTATACTGTGTCCAGAGTCTTGCTGAGAACAGGAAGTACGTGCATGTTTGAATCATCTTCTACAGCAGGAATTCAGCTCCCTATTACATTCAGGAATGGAAAATAGGGTGGGAAGGGTCTCTGCTATTTACAGGTAGCAGGACTTCGGGTCGGCGCTGTTAAGCAAAATCAAAATTGACTGCTTTGCATTTTCATTCCTTCCTTTAGAGAAAGTGTTGTTGGGGAAACTGCCCAAGCTTGTGTAGAAGAGAAAGAGCTGAATGATAGGCTGTTGGGTTAGCTCTGGATAATCCAGCCTCAACAGAGGAGGAAGGGACTGCGGGACTAGGCTAGACACTGAGAGAGTTTGGGGTACTCTTGAAT
Source organism: Mellivora capensis (assembly GCA_004024625.1). Lineage (NCBI taxonomy): Eukaryota > Metazoa > Chordata > Mammalia > Carnivora > Mustelidae > Mellivora > Mellivora capensis. Next base: position 81,744 of record PISX010007329.1, on the reverse strand, counting down.
CTTCCCTATCCTCCACCTCCCTCTGGATACCCAGGGTCTCCATGGACCAGTGGATCAGGCTTTTTGGAATAGGCAGACTAGGTAGACGCTTATAAAATATGATTGGAGAGTTTCTGAAAGACCTATCTTGCAAAGTGGCATCGATCCTCTTACTCTGAAATTCTGCCTTTTCAGGTTTGAGTTTTAAGCTTGGGCATTATTGCCAGAGATCCTTTTGAACTCACATTTGTTCCCGGGAAATCTATATGATTAGCTCTGATTTCTCAGAACAGAGACTGGGGAACAGGGTGCTCTGGGATAATGGAACATGAGACTGGTAAAGTTGGATTACATGAAAAAGGCTGAGAACAAAACTTGCTTCCAGTGTGAACAGAACTATGAACATATCTGTAACAGTATGCAGATTCACCCCTGCACTACAGTACAAGAAAGAAAAAATATTTAATGAGCAGAACACAGGGTGAACCCTGACAGCGTCGAATCAAAGAAGGCAAGAGGAAGGCCCTCTGTCTCCGGGAGAAGGCAGTCAATCAGGGTGTGCTGGAAATAATATTACAGATCAATTCCATGCTGTGGAATAGAGAACACTAACTTTTCCATTTGGTTTAGACTATGGCTTATTAAAATTTTTCAATAAATAACTTGCTTGGGAACCTAGGTGGCTCAGTGGGTTAAGCCTCTGCCTTCAGCTCAGGTCATGATCTCAGGGTCCTGAGATCGAGTCCCGCATCGGGCTCTCTGCTAGGCGGGGAGCCTGCTTCCCCACTCTCTCTCTCTCTGCCTGCCTCTCTGCCTACTTGTGATCACTCTCTGTCTCTGTCAAATAAATAAGTAAAATCTTTAAAAAATAAAAGTAAATAACTTGCTTTCCTTCAAGTCTCAGACAAAAAATCATCTCCAACATTCTGATTTTCTTTTGCTACTAAAATATTGCCAATAATTAAATATTTTTTGAATTTTTTAAAAAATGTATTTATTTGTCAGAGAGAGAGGGAGAGAGAGCGAGCAAGCACAGGCAGACAGAATGGCAGGCAGAGGCAGAGGGAGAAGCAGGCTCCCCGCCAGGCAAGGAGCCGGATGTGGGACTCGATCCCAGGACGCTGGGATCATGACCTGAGCCGAAGGCAGCTGCTTAACCAACTGAGCCACCCAGGCGTCCCAAAATATTGCCAATAATTAATTCATGGTATTCGAATGTGAACGGAATGTGAGTTCCACAATCTTGAATTTCTAATTCCTCCTTCTTAGACTGTGCAGGGGTTCACGTGTATTTTGGTTTGGACTTGTGAAAAATGTTTTACATCTGCCAGTGTGGAAATCATGGCTACCCGCTGTTTCCTGGAGCCGTGAAATAGAAGTCCTGCCACTTGCAGAACTAATGTTCTTACGGATGTTCCTCTCTCGCCCTTTTGATTAAAAAGCGGCAACAGTGAGAGACGGGGCCTGGGACTGAGAGTTGCTATTATTTTTGTCTTCTTTTGTCACAGTAATTCTCAGCCCAGGCTTCACATCAGATGGAACTATACAGCATTTTGAACTGTGGAACTTCCAGGGGGAGAGCCCAGCGTGTGTGGGGGAGGTGTGTGTGTACATGGGTGTGCACACACATGTTTAAATTCCACGGGGAATCTGACGCAGAGCCAGAATCAAGAACTCTCACTTTATTGATTTCAGTGAATATCTGCAAACATTTAAGTTTGGGATTGGAAGGCGATCTAAACCTCTCTTTTAAACCAATACTTGCCACGTAAGATCGGCCAAGCCATAGATCAAAATATTTTGTGCATATTCCCCTGTCTGCCTGATTGTTTCTCCTATTGCTTGCATGGAAATTAGGAGACATAGACTCCTTCATAAAATTACTATGCGGCTAAAGGTGCCAAGTGTCCTCCCTAATGACTTTTTAAATACACTATGTTATACAAGAGCGGGATTGTTTTGCCTCGTGCGGGCGTTGGCCTGGGCTGGGGCCGAGCCCCAAGGCTCACAGTGAACCAGCGACGCCTCTGTGGCCTGTGGACACGGCTTGCTGTGTGGACACGTTGGTGGAGGGCAGAGTCATCCTGAGCAGAGCCCCGCTGCCCTGGTTCAAAAGTTCAGGGGCCCAGCAAGGGCGGTGGTGGAGCAGAGGCCAGACAGAAGCTCTTTCTTTCACACAGGAGAACGCCGAGAAGCAGCATGGCTCCCTGTCCCTCCGGGCTAGGCCACGTTCTGCCTGCCTCTACGGGGTCCTTACTCTTCTTGCTCTGTTGTGGCAGACTTAGACACTACATGCAAAAAAAATTGCATGGCATTTGACTGCCATGGAGGTATTCCTTTTATAAACACACATTTACTATAGCCAATGAGCCTAACTACAATTTGTAAGAGAGGGCATTCATTCGTGAGGTAACATAACCACTGGTGTACATATTCATTCAGGCATTTTTTCCTGACACGTGATAAATCCTGCGACGGAATCTACTCTCTGCCGTCTACTCTGTTCCAAGGCATGAGCTAGCTGATGTGGGAGCACGGAGATAAATCAGACATGCCTCATACCATAGAGAGCCTACCTTATGTTTTTAAGAATACACGGGGCACGTAAAGGATACAGGGGAGAACATGGCACAGGTCGCAGAAGACAATGGGAGTTCTTTGCTTTTTCAGAATGAGGAGATGGACTCCAGCTGAAGGCCATTAGGAGAGGCTATCCGGAGGTGGTAGCATGTGCCCTAGAGCATGAAGTATTGGTAGGATTTGGACAATACTGAGTTTGGAGGCGGGTGGCTTTCTAGGCAAAGGGAATGGTCTGAGCAGGGGCATCAGACAGAAGATCTAGGGTGTATATGCAGCAAACCTGGTGAGAATATGGAATGTGCAAAGCACAAGGATATCTCGTACACCTTATACAGGGCCATCTTGGGGAAGCTACTAAACCTTTCTGTGCTCCAGTTTCCTCATCTGTAAAATGAGGGTAATAATAGTGCATACTTCATGAGGCTGTGTGAAAAACTAATGAGTTAATGCAAGCAAAATCCTTAGAATATTCTATGCATAGTGAGTGTTCTGTAAGTATTCGATCTGAGTTATTATTAACGGAAGGGGTGAAGAGATTCCAAGACCCCATGATCCTTCCAGTTCTAGGGACCCAGCATGCAAACCCACTGTGAGTTCTGAGTGGTCTCTGAGGGAGGAGGACAGCTTCCCACTAAACCTGGGGACAGTTTTGGAGAACAGTGGAGAAGAGGCAGGGATTTAGAAACAAAGAAGGCTCTGAAAACAGGGGGCCACTGCCCCTAACTTTTGCTGTTAATATCAATATGGAGTTTGAAGAAAAGGGGAAAAAGGCCCTTTTATATCAGATCCTTCTCTTCCAGTGGAAAAGCCCCTACTTTGAATTTCCTTCAGCAATTCTTTTCTGTCCTCTTTGGCCAATAAAGGATTTTTTTTTAATTTTTTTTAAATTTATTTATTTGTCAGAGAGAGAGGGAGAGAGAGTGAGCGAGCACAGGCAGACAGAGTGGCAGGCAGAGGCAGAGGGAGAAGCAGGCTCCCTGCCGAGCAAGGAGCCCAATGTGGGACTCGATCCCAGGACGCTGGGATCATGACCTGAGCTGAAGGCAGCCGCTTAACCAACTGAGCCACCCAGGCGTCCCATGGCCAATAAAGGATTTTTTAAAAAAAGAGAGCGAGAGTGAGAGAAAAACAGCTTTGCTGTAGAGAGGAGAAAAAAAGAAAAAAGAAAAACAACCAAACCTAAACAAAAAGAGAAATTAAGGTTACAATCTATAGTCACAGACACAAAGTGGTGCCAGGAGCCAAACCTTTCTCCGTTGCCTTCATGCTGACCACAGAAGCACGTGAGGTCTGAGAACAAATGAGACAGGCTGTCAGACTGGGGTGCGTAGGGCAGTCACACGGTCTTGTTTTCACATCTCTTTGTATTTTAAGGCAGACAAAGTTCTCTCAGTCATTCTTTTCTCTTCAAGGTTGGTAGTCAGGTTCTGAATGGTAAGTGACCTCCCAGGTAAAATTCTCTCTGTTAAATGCAGAGACAAGCGTAGGCTTGTGACCCTCCTACTTCTGTGCCCCTGGTTTCCTTTGGAGCCTAGGCCCCTCTCTGAGTGATGGTCAGGTCCTCAGGCTGTGGACAGGCAGCCAGGAGTCAGGGTTGTGTCCATGTCAGCTCCCTCGGGCTAGCCTGATCTCCAGCTATCACACTGATTCCCAACTGTTCTCACCTGGAAAAAAAAAAAAAAGTTGTCAGAAGACTTGAAATCACAAATCTAAAAGCCCCTGCGCTTTATAAATTCAAGGTGACATTGATACCGTTCTAATTCATAAAAATTACAGCACTCTCAATGTTTTCTCCAGAAAAGATATAAACAAGGAGACAGTTTGGTTTGTATTTTATCCCTTTTCTTAGCTCAAGCTCTCCTTTGAATTGCCAAAGGGAATGAGTTACTTGAACACAGTCACAGAATTATTACAGTGGATTGCAAAAGAAGATATGCTGAAGCTCAGGGGCTTAGTTTTTTTGCTTCATTCAGTAACATATTTCAGAAGAGCACCACCAGTAATTGGGACATAATTTATTTATCAACAGGGATACAGACTACTCCCTTGCAGTTGAGTTCTGAAATCCATTTGACTTCTGCAGAGTGCTATATTCAAGGGGAGAGAGGCCAGAAACATGTGGAATTAACAATCACCAAAGGGAGAAGAGTCTGCCATGGGTATTTAACCACACTGGCAACTGGCCACCAAACTCTGGGTCCTTCTTCACCGTCCCTGACACATCCATTTGTGGAGGAGGTTAATAATAGCATCATACCTACACCCACACAGTCACAGCTAAATAACAATCTCCCTGATAAGCCTTTATTTTTCTGCAATTGAGAATTTAAGACCGCAATTTTATCTACCCCGTCTAAGCCCAGAATTTATTTTTGGCTTTCTCAAAGAAAGTTGCACCCATTTAACTTTGCCTGACAATAGAAGAGAAAAATGTTTTTAAAAATACAGATTTTAATTAGCTAGGCAATTTGCTTCTCTCTGAACCATCAAAACCCGGCCATTGTCAAAGGCAGGGAGCCCCGATGAAGTGGAGCCTTGGATACAGGAGGCAATGTCAGGGGCTTGCCGCAGGCAGCTGGTGCCAATAGCCTGGGTTAGTAACGTGCATATTATTTTAATGACCTATTAGCAGTTGTCATTGAAATGAAAATTGTGTGATTTTTTTTTTAAAAAGTATATTTGGGCAGCAAGTCTTAGGACGTGGAGGGAAGGTCTATTTTTCACCATTAACTTTCAGAAACCGTCTGATGGCCAGATGTTGACCTTGGAGCTGCCTCTCCTAGCCCCGTGGCTTCTCCTGGTATTTCCTTGGTCTCCCCTGTGCTCCGGGTAGAGCTGAGCTCCAGTTTTGGGACCTCTGCCCAGGTTAGAAGGCTAGTGAGCAAACATGACTCCAAAGGAGACCCCACTGGCTTCTAGCCCCTAGGTCGGTAGGGATGCCACGTTTTTGTTGCATTTTTCTGTGATGCCTTTGAAGAGGCTTTTACTGCCTCAGAGTTTCAGATGTGTCTCTCAGAAAAGAAGATTCTTGTGACTTCAGTCTGGGTCACCAACCCTTCTCTGCCTCCTTAGTAAGAGGAGACTTGCAGAAAATGTTTTCACGTCGATACACGTTGCCCTATTTCCCTTTGCTTGTCCAGTGGTTGCTCAGAGGCGGGGGGGAGACTCCTAGCCTGAGTCACTAAAAGACTCATGAAGGCATTTTGTCTGGCGCTAGACAAATATCTAGAGATTTAGTGAAAGGCTTAAGAACTGCCTCTAAGCTTGGGTTGCCAGTTAATGAAAACAAATTTTTCTTTAATTGCTTCTGCATGCCATAGCACAAGTAAAACCATAAAGTACGGACTCTGAATGGGAAGAGCCTTGAGCCACTGAACACGTGAAGCCATTATCCAGCTCCAAAAGGCAAAGAGTAAGGATTTGCTTCTACCAACATACAAGGGAATGCCCCCAAAAGTCTGGGCTTCATATCACTGGGCAAGGATAGTCTACATCAGAGCTTAGCAGTTTAACTTACCTATCCGTTTGACAGTTAATAGCCTCTGCTTTGAATTTTGAATTTTCTTTGTTCTGCCTCCCCAATTAGATTTTGAGCACCTGGTAGACTAGTTATCCGACCCTCCTTGGTAAGCCACAGGCCTCATAACATCAAGATCAACTTTCTTTCTTTCTTTTTTTTTCTTTCAAAATGAACTTTCTGAATGAAGAACTGAATATCCTACTACTCAAAAATGTCTCCCTCAGCATCTAGTTCACTGCAGCTGTACATTTCCTTTTAATGGGAATTCCCAGGAGGAGGGTTGATCCCTGACAACCACTCCTTAATGTGAGTTACTTTGGTCAGACAATCAGATGATCCCAGAAGGAGAATTTTTGAATGGCCAACCCACAAAGGAAGGACTTTGGCTCAACCAGATACTTACATGCGTGCGTGCACGTGTGTGTGTGTGTGTGTGTGTGTGTGTGTGTGTGTGAATATCCAGGAGAAGGAAGAATTGTTAAGCAAATCCTCACTGATTCTGGAACTTGGTCTGTGGATCTGGTGTGCTGCTCTAAATATGAATGGATGATTTGGAGCAAAAGTCGGTAAAATATAACCCTGCCCCATTTTTGTGTGGTTCACAGGCTAAGGGTAGTTTTTACATGTTTAAATGGTTTCCAAAAAAAAAAAAAGGAGGAGTACTATTTTATGACTCATAGAAATTATACAAAATTCAGATTTCAGTTTCTATAAATAGTTTGGTCAATACACAGCCATGCTGTTTCATTTATGTATCATGTATGGATACTTTTGTGCTCTAATGACCTAGTTGGCTAGTTGCAACAGAGACCACATGGCCTGCAAAGCCAAAATATTTATCACCTGCGCTGGTAAACAAAGCCTGTCAACTCTTGACTCAAATAAAAATTTCTTGTGTCTTTGTTTTTGTTTTTGTTTTTTTAGCTTTAATACATTTAGGTGAAAAACCTTTCACCATTCATAAAATGAGTGAACACCATTTCTTCCCTTTCATGCCTAACCATTTGGTTAAAGTGTGGTACAGCTACACAATCAAATGGCATAGATCACTCTATTGACATCGACCTCTGTGTCCAGTATTAACTCTTGTACAGCAAGACGAACCCCAAGAAATGTTCCAATCAAAAATATCTTCAAAGATCCATGTAATTTAGACATGCTGTATCTGAGTGGTGGGGTTACAAATGATTTCTTTCCTTATTTTTGCTTCTCTGTATTTCCAAAATGGTTCTCAGTGAACAAATGGCCCTTTTATAAAAAGGAAAAATATATAATTAAAAAAAACCCTTTTCCCTGATAGAAAAATAGAACAAAATTATTATAATACATGAGGTATTTTTTATTCTTCCCTAAGGGAAAAAGGAGGAATTTTCTTGGAGCTATGGAGCAAGGGTCTGGTCACGGAACCACTCACTAGGGTTCAGAAACCAAGCCTCTCAGCCTGTTTTCCAAGTTCTGCAGTGAGGAAAGAAAACATACTTTCAGGACTTTTTCAAACATTAAATAAAATAATGCATTCGAAACAACCAACAACTCATCTGGTGAAAGGCACACAAGCAATAAAAAAATTAAATTAAAAAAAGACAAAAAAAACCCTCAATTTCCAGCATACTTTATGAAGTATATTTGCTATAAAGGTGCCCTACCTTGTGCACCAATTTCTCTTGGGCAGAGAGGTCGCTGAGTGAACCGTGTGGCATGAGGAGCACGGGACGGTGGGTGAGTGAACAGGAGGGCAGTGGAGGACAAGAATGCCACCTGTCCTGAGGACAAGCAAAGCAGAATGATTCCAAAGAGGTGCAGGTTTTGTCATTGGTCAGGAAGCTTCCTTACTCCCCAGAGTAGTTGGAGACCACTAGATGTCTGGGGCCGATGTGTGGGTGTGTGTGATGGTGTGGGCCTTGGAGGAAAATTCTTCCACCAGCTCACGGGTTAGTTCGGCAGTTCAGAGTGTCCGTTTAAGTGAGGGGCGCTGGGACTCCCCAGATGCATAAAGCATGGCTCTAGAGTGAGTGTCTCATACGGGTTTAGGGAGAGATTTGGGGGGAAAGGCACTGATTGCCGTGTAGCACTACAAGGAATGCTTGCACACTGAGGGTAGGCAGGAAGGAAGATAATTATAAAAATACTGTTAAAACAACCTGTTTTGATAAAACGATTGGGAAACAATTGGGCCAGGAGTAAAAACGGTCACTAAAAGATGGAAAGCGAAGTTAAAGGACTAGATGCTAAATGCTTAAGAGAACAGGACGAGGTGAAGAGAGGATTCTGTGGTCCATTGTATTTCTTTCACTAAACACCAAGGAGCAACTCTTGGGTAGGATGATGCCGAGTGGTAATTCCACAGGGTGTCTTATTCTCCTCGTCCTCCTTGTTCTTGTTTTCCGGGGAACATACTGCCCTGAACGTTCATTTCCACCTTTACTGTCTCCCGGGCTCTCTCCGTCTCCATACATGCCAACCTTCTAGACCACTGCTCACTGTTGACACTGGCATGCGATATGATTCAGTCCTTGCAATTGTATCCTTGAAGCGGCAGTGGCCTAGATGAACTGCCATCTCAAGACACGTGATGGAGCCAAACAGAACCAAGCCAGCCAAAAACACAACCATCTCTGCGTAAAGTTCCCTACGTCTCCAGCCCTGCCCTGCCTTACCTTACTGCCATCTAATGTATTATACAGTCATTACCTTTTCGATGATGCCGCTTACTTCTCTTCAGGTTTCTTTACATGTATTTGCATCATGTTATTTGTTTCAATTTTACCATGGGTTTGCCTAAACAGGCCTTTGCTGCATCCAGCAAGAAAAATAAATCACTCCCTCTTAATGTGTTTTTGCCTGAAGTATTTAGAGTCTGTGTAATTACATGGCTCGTGTGTTACTCCAAAAGATATATGTTCTGTTTAAATATATATTTTCTTTCTGGGTCTTTTGAGGATGCAGAGAGAGAATATATGTCATCTCCTAAAAGGGACTCTGGTGAGACATCATACCCCCATCAGCAGGAAACTCGATAGACCGAGACTGTACAAGGTTTACTCTCTTCAGTACCTGGAAGAAGTCTCTTCTATAGCTAGGCCCCCTCTAGAGGTAGAGGTAGTATGTGGGCCATGCAAGGATTGGTAACAACATGTGGGTTATGTTATACGTTTTGAGATACATTGATAAGGAGAGCACCTAGAATCACAAAATAGTTTATTCATCTATAAAGGCAATTAAAGGGGCACCTGGGTGGCTCAGTGGGTTAAAGCCTCTGCCTTTGGCTCAGGTCATGATCCCAGGGTCCTGGGATCGAGCCCCGCATCAGGCTGTCTGCTCAGCGGGGAGCCTGCTTTCCCCCCCCTCTCTGTCTGCCTCTCTGCCTACTTGTGATCTCTGTGTGTCAAATAAATAAATAGAATTAAAAAAAACTAAAGGCAATTAAAGTGGGTATGTTGGAAGGAGTGAGAACTTCTGAGTCTGAGAACTTGTGTCCTTCCCACTGCTGATGCTGGCTATTCTGAGCTACTCTAGAGTGACTGTTAATTACCCAGTTTCCACACTGCTGTCTCCAGAGGGTCAGAGAAACCGGTGTCTTCGTTGAAAATTAGTAGTAGAGCCCGAAGTGAGATGGGTCAGTTTCCAGAGGCTGGGGAAAGCATGTTCCCTCTGGGGTAAGACAGGGGCCATCCTCTACCACACCTTTGCCTCAGTGAGGGAACCGCAAGTCCTCTGTGGAGAGTCAAGAATATGGTATTAGGTCTTTGAGCACCTCGAAACACCTTCTGGTTTGGAGGAAGAAAGATCTTTCCATTCCACACACATACTTGTACTCTCACACACACACAAACTCACACACATTCAGTAATACATATGAACCTTCACAAATGCTTGTGCACACCCATGCACACCCTTACAAGCAGGCATACGTACACACAGGTGGTCACACATACAAACACACACATGCACATACATTCGAACACACACTTACACACATGCCACACCGGCTGGCACTGAGCACGTCCTTTCCAAAGAACTATTTCTAGCCCCCAGCCCTCTCCCACCCCCTCTGCCCTAATGATACACTGGCCTGGGGCTAATATCTAGGGACCCTGGCTCTCCTGGGCTCAGTCCATAATTATTCCTATCCCAATAGCTTTAAGATTGAATCTCCGAAACCAGTGCTGGAAAGTGGGAAGGCTGAAGTTCTGGGGCGGGGTGGGGGGGTGTTGGGGGGGACAGAAAAAGAGTGTGAGTCCCTTTCTTAATCCATAAAACCATCAGAGTGGAGGAGCTCCTCTTCTCTTCTGGCTCAGAACACACCATGAAATTATCGATGTTTGGTAGGCACCTTGTGGTGGAAAGTGTACTATGCATCCAACTGAACACGGAGGGGGCACCTGGGGCATTCATTCCTCACGGCAATCAAAGAAGGGATTGGCATTGATACTGAAGGGCCCATTTTAATCTTGACTGACCATGGGGTTCATCTGTCACTTACTTGTTTTCCTTATAACTCTTACTATATTTATTTTACTATTTTTCATTGCCATGATTATTGTGGTATTGGGAACATTTCAAAAAAAAACAAGTTAGGCTAATGTCTCTCCCACATACGGGCCCCTCCTCAGAGACCACCCCTGTCAGCAGGTGGCGAATGGTCTTCCAGATGGCAGACTGTCTGGACTGAATCTTTTCCTGTCCTAAATGGCCCCCGTTGTCTTATGGCTTGCCATTTTTTCCCACTTACTCATATGCCTTAAGGGGCTTTTTATTAAGTGATTTTTTAATATGCAACAAGTCCATAAACTCCAAGGGGGTGCCCTCACCCCCATTCCTGCCAAGTGCCACGCTGTGCTTGTGGTTCTGCCCGAGACTCCTGATCCTGGGCTCCTGCCTTTTCCCATCTTCCGGGGACAGCACTCACTTTGCAATGTCCTTGGGCTCCCGCCTGTCTGCTGTGGCCTCGTGAAGGAAGCAGAGTCATCTTACTGTAATTATTTGAGGTTCTGGGTAGTTTTCTGGGCATCAAATCCAGTAACACAAAACAGAGGAAAACCATTATGCCCCAAACCCAGCTATTTACTCTCTCCCACACAGCATTTTTCTGGGAAAGGGAGACAGCAGTGATCTGGGAAGAGTATTGGCCATGATCCTCAGTTGGGTCCCAGAGCCGTGAACTGCAGGGAGCATGCTAGGCTCCCAGCAGGGCCTTCCCAGGAGAATGGGAATTCTCACCAGGAACGCTAGCCCGGCGATTCAGTGACACAGACGTGACCAGACTTTCCCCCCCTCAAATCCCGGTTCCATCACTAGCTCTAGAAGCTGGGTCAGATATTTATTATCTACACACCTTATCCTTTTCATCAGAACCATGGATGTAGTAGAAATTATAGCCATCTTGTGAGGGTTTTGTGAAGCTGAAGTGGGAGAATTCACCAAAAGTCCTTAGCACAGCGCCTGGCACGTAGTAATTCCTCATGAAATGTTTAGTGCTGAGTGAGCTTTCCCTCCCGTTTCATCTCTGAGAATTCTCCTTGGTGGTTCCACCCGCTTGTGCCTGCCCAGAGAGTCACTCTTTCTCTGTTCAGGCAAGCTTACAATAGCTGGCCCCCTGCCAGCCGGTCCCGGCCTGGCCCTTCCCTGGGGGGTGCTCCCAGGGATTCGCCCTCACTCACCTTTTCCACAAACTCAGAGCTGGCCACTCCAGTTTCCTCTCAGCCTCAAGACCAGTGAAGCTCAGCTCCACTCATTCGTGTGTCTGTTATGCATTCTTTCAGGACATGTGTATGTTAGTGCCTCCCATGTGCCAAGCACTATGGTAGTGGTAGAGGTAGAGACAGGTCCCAGCTCTGAGGGAAGCCCTGGCTTTTGGGGGTCTAGAGAGCAGGAGGGAAATTGGCTCTATTTTGTGGTGGCAAAGATGTACTCTGGTGAGAAGGCTCATCCAAGAATCCTCAAGGAGGGCGGTGCCCACGGGCTTTGCAGCAGAGCTCTACTTCCTGGGAGATGTCTCCAGCTCTCTCTTCCAAACCTCCCATTGCATGCTTGATGTCATCAATTGTATTTTCAATGATCAGGTCTTCTGTTTTTGTTCTGATTATTCTTTTATCCTAGGGGTTCTTAAATAGTGTATGAGGTCAGCCAAACATAGTAGTCTAGCCAGCATGAGGATAGATTCCAACAACTGGAACAGGAACCTGGTTCTGAATGTACCAGCCTCTCAGGTTCAGGTTCTCTGTAAGAGCCAAGGAGACCGCTGGCAGGGCTGATAAAGCAGTCATTCACTTCTTTATTCATTGCATCAAAATGAGTGATTTGCTGTTGCAGATTATGGTTTGGGGTGGTGAGAGGCATGGTCTGTGCCTTCAAGATTTCACCAATGTGTGGAAGGAACCAGCACATGAACAATAACAACCCCAAGGGGAAGGCTTAGTATATATGTTAGTGTATAGACTGATCAGGAAACCACTGAGGAAGAAACAGGAAAGGAGGCAGGAGAAGGGGGCACAGCAGTAGAGGTGATTTTATTGCTGAGTTTTAGAGGATAAAAGGTAATTCCCTTTTGGGGATTGGAAGGAGCCAAGGAAGTGGCAAGGGGGAATGGCATTCCAGGCAGAGAGAAAGGTGTGTGTTAAATCCAAGAGGTATTAACAAGCTTAGAGCCCATTTGAGACTGGTGAGAAATTCCATGACTGGGGCTTCCTTCATGGAGCAGTGGAGGCTGAGAAGAAGGCACGGGCAGGACCTGGGACTCTGCAGAGGTCTGTCAGTCTGGGCTGTGCAGGACCTTGACTGCCATGTTAAGGATTAGGGCTTTAGGTGGGAGGTTCTTAAACACTTTTCTACAGACCCTTTGGAAACTATGATGAAAATTATGAACCTTCTCATCCCCCAAAATGCGCGCGCACACACACACACAGTTTCAGGATTGAAAGGATCTGAAGCGCATTCCCGTTCCTCTTTTGAGTTAGGCAGTGGGGAAGCCCCAGAAAGCCCCTAAGTAGGAATGTCATATTCAGATGGAGGACTGAGTCCCTGCTTCTCCACCTCCAGGAGTACGTGGCTTCAGTGACAGCTGTTTGCCAGCTTCACGTCCCTACAGGCCACCTTGGAGCGCAGTGGCATGGAGGTGGACAGTTCTGGGCAAGTTCTGACATGTCCTTGCATTGGCAGCTATGCCTCCTGTGACTTATACACAGGCTTAGTCAGTCCCAGGGCAGCTCCCCAACCTACAGACCCAGGGCTGACGGGTGTCAATACATAAAAGTCCCAGCCTCCCTTTTTCCAGTATACAATCCCTCCAACTACTTTCTGTGTTCCAAGATATTTTAAAATCTCTAATAAACTGATAGCCCCCATCCCCTGCTCTTTTTATACCTTAAAAAAAAAAATCTTTCATGTGTAGTGGCGGCTATCGAGAGGAAAAAGAAATAAGTATACTCAGTTGACAATTACCAGCAAGACATCTATCTGTTCAGACTTTTTTTTGTATTCCTTAGAGTGAAAAGTTTTAAATATAAACATAAAATAAAGTTTAAAATTTTAGACAAATTCTGAATTGGGGTTGAGCATTGAAAGAAATTAGAAGCAGAATGGTTAAAATCCCTAAAACTGGGTTAAAGATGAAAGAATTTAAAAATCACTTTTGATTGACCAAATGCAATGCCATGTGCCCAGTGTTCCATTATAATATCCTCTACAAAAGTCAAGATATTCAGAGTATGTGCTATGATCCTAGTTTATGTAAAAAGGGGAAATAATGCTGGGTCCTCCTTTTGAAAAGGTGTGTACTCCTCTTGGGCCCAGGGTTAAAAATGGTTAAACACTCCGCAGGACTAGGAGACCAAAGTCTTCCAACTTAACACAGGTGTTTGTTTTTTAAGTGGTCAGTTCATGGAAAAGAAAATTAGGAAAACCGGTTCATGGTTATGACCTTGACTTTCCCATTGACCTATGGTTGTGGCTTTGTGTAGATAAGAGTCAGAGTCTCAAAATCCACTGGCTTGCTTAAATAGGGGCAGATAGGAGAAGCTGGATTTGGGGCTTGAGGGTAGGAGAATGTATGAAGACAAATACACTTATTGAGAAGAAATCAAGTAGTCTTTTATTGCTTCTTGGCGCGGTGATACAGGAAACCCACATTTTGTGGTCTCTGAGCAGGATCTCCAGAGAAAATCATGGCCAGGAATCTCTTGGGAGAGGTGGAAAGGGAGAAGGACTCTATCGAGGTACAGAAAGGAAGCACAAATGGGAAATAAAGAAATTTTTAAATTTAAATTTTCCTTTAAGTATCTTGGGGTCTTATTTTGTTTCCATTGTTGTTGCTCTGTTTTGTTCTGGTTGGTCTTTTTTTACCATAATTTCCCACAGAAATTTATAGAATGCCTTACAAAAAGCACTCCCAACCTACAGAGACAAGGCTATTGAATTATCTCATCGGTTTGTGGCATGGACTCAGTTCTTCTTTCTATGGCTTTCAAGGACATTGAAATCATCAGGGCAAGGTTTACAAAGACAGATGCTTGCCCACCTCCCCGCCCCCAGTTCAGATTCTGATTTAATCTCAAGTGTGACCTGGACATCAGGATTTTGAAGACCTTCCCAAGAGATTCTAAAGTGCTGCCCAGATTGACGACCACTGTTTTTAGTCACTACCCCTCCTGTATTAATGTGCACGTGAGTCCCCGGGGGGATGTCCTTAAAATGCAGATTTGAATTCAGTAGGTCGGGGTGGGCTCTGGTCTGCACAGATAACGAGCTCCCAGGTGTAGTTGACGTCCCTGGTCCAAGGACCCCATTTTGAGAAGCAACAGACTAGAACTCTCTGAGGTCCTTTTGTGCTGTTAATTTGATCATTCTACCACGTTGTTGGACTTCATGCCTTTAAATATCACTTCACTAGGACTCAAACAACTCTGATAGTAATAATGAAGGAAGGTTTAATATCACGATGGAAAATGAAAAAAAAAAGTGACATAAAATCTCATATGATCAAAAATATGTCAAATAAAAAATGCATAGAAAAACTGGGAGGAATTATAACAAATGTTATTAGTGATCTTGATGGTGATTTTTTAATTCTATTTTATTTTTTATAGTTTTTGAATATTCCATAATGAACACCAGTTACTTTCATAGTGAACAAAATAGTTTCAAAAGAGATGCCTAAACATCAGGAAGTTGAAATACAAGACTGCATTAAACATTTTCATATATCTAATTTCATGTTTTTATCTGCCTTTATATTTTTTCCAAATTTATTAAAACACGATTGACATATAACATTGTGTAAGCAGAAGGTAGAGAGCATGATGATTTGATACACATCTATATATTGCAAAATGACTACCACAATAAAGGTAGTTAATGTCTCCATCATCTCTTATAATGACTTATTTATTTATTTTTTATTTATTTATTGTGATGAGACCATTTAAGATCTTCTCTCTTAAAAACCTTCAAGTATCTAGTACAGTATTGTTAACAGTAGTCCCAATACCATACATTAAATCCCCAGAACTTACTCATTTTATAACTATGAATTTGTTTATAATCTAACCAACATCTCCCCATTCCCCCCCCCCACCCAGCTACTGGCAATCACCATTCTTCTCTCAATTTCTATTTTTTCAGCTTTTTTAATTCCCCATATAAATGAGATCATACAGTATTTATCTTTTTCTGTCTGACTTATTTCATATAGTACAATGCCCTCAGGGTCCATCCACATTGTTACAAATGGCAGGATTTCCTTCTTTTTTATGGCTGAATGATATTCCACTGTATATATCACATTTTCTTTATTCATTCATCCATCAATGAAAACTTAAGTTGTTTCTACAATATTTTATATTAATAATAAATACAGATGGTATAGATTTCATTAGCAGACAGGAAGACTCTCCAGACAAGAGCCTGGGTGGCTCAGTTGTTAAGCATGTTCCTTTGGCTCAGGTCATGATCCCAGGGCCCTGGGGTTCAGCCCCAAATCGGGCTCTCTGCTCGCCAGGAAGCCTGCTTCTCCCACTCCCCCTGCTTGTGTTCCCTCTCTTGCTGGGTCTCTCTCTGTCAAATAAATAAATAAAATATTTTTTAAAAAGAAAGAAAGAAAGAACGAACAAACTCTGGAAGAGTCGGAGCTGAGTCTAAAACTAGCCTCATTGCCGTAATGTGGTTTTCACTAAAACTTTCTATCTCTCTGTACAAAATATCTTTGTTGGCCAACAGACACATAAAAAGATGCTAATCACTAATCATCAAGGAAATGCAAATCAGAACCACAATGAGTTGTCACTTCACACCAGTCAGAATGGCTAGTATCAAAAACATAAGAAATAAGAAGTGTTGGTAAAGATGTGAAGAAAAAGAGCCCTCATGCATTCTTTATGGGATGAAAATTGATGCAGCCACTATGGAAAACAGTACGGAGGTTCCTCAAAAAATTAGAAATAGTGTATAACCCAATAATTCTACTTCTAGGTATTTGGCCAAAGAAAACAAAACAAATCCAAAAAGATGTATGCATCCTTATGTTTATCACAACATTATTTACAATAACCAAGATAGAGATAAAGACAATGTGTGTGAGTAATACACACACACACACACATATGTACATATAGATATGTATTTATGTATGTATACACACCAATAATGGAATATTACTCAGTCATTAAGAAGAATGAAATCTTGCCATTTGCAACAATATGAATGGAACTGGAGGGTATTATCTAAGTGAAATAAATCAGACAGAAAAAGAAAAATACCATATGAATTCACCTATATGTGGAATGTAAAAAATAAAACAAATGAACAAAAAAACAAAAAGCAGAATCAGACCTGTAACTACAGAAAACAAACTGGTGGTTTCAAGAGGGGAGGAGAATGAGGGGTAGGCAAAATGAGTGAAGAGGTTTAAGAGGTACAAACTTCCAGTTATAAAATAAACAAATCACAGGAATGAAAACCACAGCATAGCGAATATAGTCAATAATATTGTGATAGTTTTATGTCGAGACCAATGGTGACTACACTTACCATGGTGAGCACAGAGTAATGTATAGAATTGTCAAATCACTATGCTGAACACCTGAAGCTAATATAATACTGAATGTCAACTATACATCAATAAATAAAAATATAACCTTTGTGTCTTTTGAAGAACTCAGGCAGCCCCCCAGATTTTAAATAGTCAGTGAGACAAGGGAAGGATGGCTAGGCCAAGTATAAGAAGACCTGAATTCTTGTCTCATCTTGCCAGGCAACTAGCTGTGTGAACTTTGGCACATTGTTTAAATTCACTGAGGTCTTATTTTCCTCTTTTGTAAAATGGGTATTAGTGGAAATGGCTGCTTCAGAAGTTATCATGAAGATGAGATTAGGTAGGGGACACTCGGTAAATAATGACTCATGTAACCTCAGAAGGTCTTGATGTGCCCCTCAGGCAATGCAAGGGGAGATTAGAAGATCTCTAAGGATTCTTCAAACTCTACCTTGTGAGGGTAGAGAACTGTACTTTTGGAAAATCCATAGAAACAAGATTATTTGACATTTGTCTAGGTGTCAAATATGTTCCTATAGTTCTTAGCACTGTCCCAGGCAGCAAGGACAAGACGAGTGACTCAGAGGAGCTCACGGTGAAATACTTCAGTACAACAGGAGATGTGCCATGATGCAGATGTGTGTGTGTGTGGAGAGAGAGAGAGAGAGAGAGCTTGAAGACCCCAAAGTAGATGTGGTAGAGATGCTGATAATGTGGGTCTTGAAAGGGAAGCGGAGGAAAAGGCATTCAGGCAGCAGAAGCAAATGGGCCAAGGCTTGGAAGCATGAAAGAAGATTACATTTGGTGGGGCTGGAGCGAACGTGGGGTGGGGGATAAATCGTAGATGAATCTGGGATTCGGACAGTCTATGGAGGGCCTTTTTGGCTACAATGAAAACTTTATGACATGATCTTTGTAGTAGGGAGTAATATAACCAGATCTGTCATTTTAAAATGAACTCTAATGAGACGCCTGGGTGGCTCAGTCGATTAGGTGTCTTCCTTCCGCTTAGGGCATGATCCCTGGGGTCAAGTCCCTCATCAGGCTCCCTGCTCAGGGCAGAGCTTGCTTCTCCCTCTGCCTGCTGCTCCCCCTGATTGTGCTCACACACACATACACACACACTCTCTCTCTCTAGCTGACAAATAAATAAGTAAAATCTTTTAATAAATAAAATAAATAAATAAACAGAAATAAATAAAACGAACTTTAACAACCGTGGTGAGGAAGAAGACCCAGAGGAAGGGAGGTGAGGTGGAGGTTATGACAATGATTCAGGCAGTGGTGACAAAGAAACACAAAAGGGTGTATTAGAAACACCAATAGGCTTTAATGACTATTTGTGTGTCCTGGCATGGGTAGGGAATGAGAGGAGGAACTTAGAGGTGCCCGTGACCCAGACAAAAAGTGCAGGAGGAGCAGGACTGGTGTGAGAAGTGCTAATACATTCGGTGTTTACGTGGAGCATCCAGGAAGACAGCCCAGATGTGTGGGTAGGTGTCCCGCCAAGACCAGAGGCAGAGAGATTCCAGAATCCATGTACTCGTAGTGAGGTGATGGGTGGGTCAGTATTTGTCTCTGAAAACACTAGCAGTGTTAGGAGTTTCCAAGGCAGCATATCTCTCATTGCAGGCCAAGGAGAGCCTCGCCTGCATCAGAGCCCTTGCTGGCGGGCTTTACCCCAGGCCCACTGAGACTGGGTCTGGAGGGTGAATGACAAGCATGAGGATTTAGAACTCAGCAAGGCCCTCTTTGCCCTCGGCAAGAGGGCCCTCTGATGAACTCACGAAAGCTAAGACTCAGTACCATCCAATAGAAATGTAATGTCAGCTACATAGCTCCCACTTTTCTAGTAACCATATTTTAAAAAGTAAAAAGAAACAGGTGAGACTAATTTTAATAACATATTTTACATCACCCAGTGCACACAAAATATTATAACTTCCACATTCGTCACTCTAATAATTGTTGAGATATTTCACGTTCTTTATCTGCAAAATCCAGTGGGAATTTTACCCTGACAACATACTTCAGTTGAGGCTACACTGTTATCAAGTGCTTAATAGTCACGTATGGCTACTGCATTGGACTGTGTAGCTATAGATCTGTCCCACTACTCCACCCTGAAAAACATACACACACACACAGAATTTTCCTAGAATTCCGGGCATTCCCATAGCTCCTGAAGTGTATGTATGCTTGGTTAGGAACTCTTGATTTTAGAGATTCAGGGTTTCTGAATGCTGATTCTGGAAATCCATGGCTTTCTTCAATATTGTCATGTTTAATTCTAAATATTCTAGCTACACAGAATATAAAGTAATGTACTCTTCAGAGTGGTAAGAATTTATTCTTGCAAATTAAAGAAAGGATTAAACAAAACTTTTTGGCTTGTAATTCTACAGTAGACTGCTCCCCAAGATGCATTTTTACATATTCATGGGACACTTTTGGTGGCAGATCTAGTGTGTTTACCCTGTGGATATTGTTTCTAGGCCAAAGTAGAGTTATGTGAACATTTTCTAAGTGGATGATTTTAAACAAGATTTATAATTCTGTGCATTTTTAAAATAGGTTTTGGTGGTTTCTTTTCCCCCTTGTCAAGGTTATGTACAAATTTCAAAGAAATGGCCTGAGGCACTACTTTCTTCCCAAACCCTATATGCATCCTTCCTTTAAAGCAGCACCCTCGGGGCACCTGGGTGGCTAAGTCGTTGAGCATCTGCCTTTGGTTTGGGTTCTGATCCCAGTGTCCTGGGATAGAGCCCTGCATCAGGCTCCCTGCTCAGTGGGAAGCCTGCTTCTTCCTCTCCCACTCCCCCTGCTTGTGTTCCCTCTCTCGCTGTGTCTCTCTCTCTGTCAAATAAATAAATAAAATCCTAAAAAAAAAAAAAAAGAAAGAAAGATAAAATAAAGCAGCACCCTCATAAAAGCTGCTTCTTTCTAAATCTCAGGCAGAATTATTTTTAGAGGCAGCATCATGTTATATTTGAAAGAATGACCCTTCCTGTAAGTGGCCTGTCGGGATGATTTGGTTGTGGTCTCCCATAATTATAGACCTGTGCCAACAGTCTAGGGACCATCAGCATATTTCCAAGGCCTCTAAATCAAGGGCATTTGGTTAATTGCTCACAGGTGTTTTCTTGTGCTTATGAATATGTGCAGCCTATGAATTTTACAAAACTTGGCAGAGAGAAGGGTCGTAAGGCTGAGGAGTTCTTCAATTTACTCAGCTGATTAATCAGGCAGGGTAGGGATTTGGCTCCCCTGTTGAGGGAGCTCTGCACTGGAAGGCTGACTGAGGAGTAACCTATAC
Source organism: Mellivora capensis (assembly GCA_004024625.1). Classification (NCBI taxonomy): domain Eukaryota; kingdom Metazoa; phylum Chordata; class Mammalia; order Carnivora; family Mustelidae; genus Mellivora; species Mellivora capensis. Next base: position 61,323 of record PISX010007329.1, on the reverse strand, counting down.
TTTTGAAGCAGAGTTTAAGCAGAAAACAAAAGGAAACAGGAAAACTTTAGTCAGCCGCTGCTGCTTAAATCTCAGTGGCGTGGCCCAGCCTGTTCCAGCTGCTTTGCAGAGATATGTCAGCTCTGCCCCTGCAAAGAGATGGTGCTAGATTCTAAAATAAAGCAGACCATGTTGGGGTATGAATTTTAATTTCTTAAAACCGTACATGTAGTATGAGCCACACTGTTCATTCTTATTTCTGCTGACTACTAATGATCATTATTGTTGACTCAAGGGCCTTGAAAAGTATGGAAAGTGTGAAAAGTGTGGCATGCTGATCAGAGGAATCCTATATTAGATTTACTTAGAAGTTTATCCTAAACAGGTAAATATGATCTTATTGGCTTAACATAAAGCCCAAAGAATGTCCAGATAATTGCCCTAGGTCATATGCATGGCAGTCACTCATGGGAATAAAGGTAAGGGGGCTGGGTTACACGAAATGTACTTACAGCCAGTTAGATCACCACATTCTGCCCAAGAAGTTAGGTGGAAGAGGGTTTTCATCTCTATCAACATCAGCACCTGGCTTTTTGTAGGCATTCACCTGTGCTTGTCGAACTGAACTATGAATCAGTTCGACAAGCACAGGTGAATGCCTACAAAAAGCCAGGTGCTGATGTTAACAGAGATGAAAATCACGTGGTTCCTGCCCTCAAGAAGCTTCAGTTTGAGAGAGAAAAACAAACAGAGAATGTCCATTGAAAGTACTAAATGCTTGCAGAAAAGTCTGGATTCAGCCGTTGAATCTGGCAACCTTTCATGGAGAGTGGAAAGTGACTGAGCCCGACTAGGGAAGGTTGGTAAGAACGGGTCCGGCTGAGAAAGCTTGGTTTTCAGGGAGGGTATTAGCAGAATACGAAGAACTGAGTGGAGAGTGGATGGGTGTGAGGCTGGAGACAGAGGGATGAAAAGATGCAGCGCTCTTCTCAGACATGGGGGAGACTTAAACTTGCTTGTCCTCTGAAGGGAAAGACCCAGTAGAAAGGAAGAAATTAGAGACAAAAGCAGGTCTTGGAAGATCGTGGGAGACATGTACAAAGGATGTCATTTGCCTCGAGTTCTGAGACTGGAAGGAAGGGCAACAGAGTGGGTACAGAAAAGCTTGTGACAGATTTGTGCTTTACAACCTCACATTTTCTGATGAAGTAGGAAGTGACATAATCTGCTGGAAAGCAGTGGGCCTAATCCTTGGTCGTGCACTGGAATCATCTGTGGAGCTCTTCAAACCATGGATGCTTGGACCCACTGTCAGAGAATGTGATACTATTGGCCTGGGATGCAGCTGAGGCACTGTGAGTTTTCGAAGGTCCTGGGGTGATTTTAATGAATGGTGCAGGTTGAGAACTACTGGCTCAGACTAGACTAAGGGGGTTGAGGAAAGGAGTGAATAGGTTGGAAATGGCTGCTGAGGGGAAAGGAAAAAGGAACTGAGGACAAGCATAATCACTGGGAGGCCATCTTGAAGAGGAGGGAAGTCTTCAGATCCTAGATTTATGAGAGCCCCAATCTGCAAAGGCTCATTTTTTTTCCCCTCCCAGCTGCAGTGTTATACCAGCATGGGAGGCTGGCAGTGGGACTGGTCCTGAGGTGGGGTTTACACAGGCTTGAGGTACAAGAGAGGGGTTAGGTCATCTCCGTGCAGTCTAGCCTGGGCTTGGAAGAAAGCGAGACAGGGAGCGGCCCAGCCCGGTTCTACCTTAATCCTCCATTTCTCCTAGTGGAAGTTCCCACCAACAGGAATCTGGACAAAAAAGAAAAAACAAACAAGTAAACAAGGTTCTGGGAGAAGCAAGAGGACCACAGGCTTCACCACTTACATTGCTAATTGCTGAATGACCTGGAGAGGGCTGAACATGCTTTTTATAAGTACGTATGACATCACTGGCAAGAACACATTTCATGCCCATCCCTTTTTGAAAATACCCTTTCATGTCCATGAAATAAAAAGGCAGGACATGGTTTATGAGGCATATGTCTTTCCCATCTGTCACAGAAGGCTTCTCCTAAATCCCAGGAGTGCTGTGGGCCTTCTTTTCCACAGGGACGGGCCGCATTTTTCTTGCTAAGGCAGTGGCCTATTATTGAACCGTTTTGCATGTACACAGTGAGTCATTGTTCTGGCAGAATTCCCTGCTTTCCACACACATTTTTACCTACCTTTGGAATGTGGAAACACTGACCTTGTATAGGATGACCTGGCGGAAAAGTGGCTCTGTCAGAGGTTTTCTCACTGAACAGCCCCAGGAAAGCAGGGAACAGAAGGGAAAAGAAGAGGGAGGGTAGGGAGGGCAGTGGCCGGGGATGTAGAGAGAAGAAAGAGAATGATGACCAAGAGGAACAGAAATCATTCTACCTGAAGAGTTCCTCAGTATGGGAAACCTGGCTGGGTAAAGCTCAGTATGTTAGAACTGTATTTCAGTAAGATGACCAACATCAATCTATACCTATTATGTAAAAAAACAAACAAACAAACAAAAAACAACCCAACAAACATTTAATATTATGTGTGTATATATTTGAGACCTTAGACAAGTTGCCTAACTTCCATTTCCTTAAAAAAAAAAAAAAGGATAATAATGTTACTTACCTCACAGGTTTGTTATAGGGATTAAATGAATTAATACAATGGGAACACTGCTGGGATATCATAAGAGAGTATTAAATGTTAATCATTATTATTGTTTTTCTATATTAGGCAACTCTGAACTCGAGGACCTTAAACCACTTTTCCTACCTGATTTTTTCTTTTTTTCTTTAAACCTGCTTTACTGGGGCACCTGGGTGGCTCAGTTGGTTAAGCAACTGCCTTTGGCACAGGTCATGATCTCAGGGTCCTGGGATCGAATCCCACATCGGGCTCCTTGCTCAGCTGGGAGCCTGCTTCTCCCTCTGCCTGCCACTCCCACTGCTTGTGTGCTCTCTCTCTCACTCTCTGACAAATAAATAAAATATTTTTTAAAAATCTGCTTTATTATCTGTGAAAGGGGGATACAGTCATCTGATCAATAGGTCAATAGGTTAAATTTATTAATTTAAGGGTATATTATACTTATGCACTTTAAACTGAAAAAAATGCAATGTACAAATGCATTACCATGATGATCCATTTGTTCACACGTATTTATTGAATACATATTAATGTATTAAATGCCTCTCTGAACTAGGACATACATGGTCTCTGCCCTCATAGAGTTTATAGTCTTCAGGAGAAGTTAGACATTATATATAGTACAATAAAAATATATCATTATGATACAATATAAATACGCAAATCCACAGTCAACTGTGGTGAGAGTATTGAAAGAGAAAAGCCAATTATTATGTATAAGAATAACAATGGTAACTACATGAATTCGGGTACCAAACTTTAATGAGGATTGACATTCAGTTAAGACCGATCTGAGGATGAAAAGACACTAGTGAGTGTCTGGGGCATGGGGTGGGGATAAAGGAGAGAAGGAGGAAATGTGGTATGTAGGCTAAAGGTGCTAGAGTTCAAGGAGCCAAGAGAAAAGGGGTAAGAGATTTAGACCTGTGTTAAGGAATTTGGAACAGCTTGCCCTTGTTCACTCATTTCAAGGGTTGTTGTGTTGCTGTGAACAGAACGGATGGGAAGAGGCAAGTGTGGAAGAAGAGCAACCAGGTGGGAGGCTATGGGATAAGTGGTCCAGCAAAGAACCGATGGTGCCTTGGACACACCGGAGTTTATAGATGGGAAGCAAAAATAGGCAGAGTCAAAATATAATGTGGGAGTGAAATCGACAAGACTTGGTGATGGACTGAATATGAAGGTAGATAGTGCAGCCGCCGACAGAAATGAGGAAGTCTGTAGGAGGAACACGTTGGGTGGAGAAGATGATTACCTGTGATTTGTTTTCAGAATCATTTAATTGAAATGCAAATTGTTTTGTTCATCGCAATCAGTAAATAATTATTATGATATAATTATAAATGTATATTTTATGAAGAACTGACAAGGTTTCATCTGATGCAGATATACATAAAGTTGTAATATTAAGGAAGCCCAGAGGATCCTTGGACTCCCTATATTTAAAGAGTTTCAAAAGACTGATTCTGCGGCAAAAAATATAATCAGTCATCTGTTGGTTTAGTACCCGCCTGACTATTATTTTGACATCATTAAATTTAACCATAGAAAGCTGCACTCAAAACAGAAGTTTCTCATGATAGAAGTTCTATACTAAGGGGCACCTGGGTGGCTCAGTCTGTTAAGCGTCTGCCTTCGGCTCAGGTCATGATCTCAGGGTCCTAGGATCGAGTGCCCCATCGGGCTCCCAGCTTAGTAGAGTCTGCTTCTCCCTCTCCCTCTGCCCCTCCTCCAGCTTCTGCTCTCTTGCTCACTCTCTCTCTCAAATAAATGAATAAAATTTAAAAAAAAAAAGTTCTGTACTGAAATTTCTTGATCTTGACTCTGTAAAATGAAGAGTCATATTATATTTTATATTAGAACATGAATAAGGGACAACTGGGTGGCTCAGTTGGTTGGACAACTGCCTTAGGCTCAGGTCATGATCCCGGAGACCCGGGATCGAGTCCCGCATCGGGCTCCCAGCTCCATGGGGAGTCTGCTTCTCCCTCTGACCTTCTCCTTGCTCATGCTCTCTCACTGCCTCTCTCTCAAATAAATAAATAAAATCTTTTAAAAAAAACAACATGAATAATTCTAGTATCTATATAAAAGCTGAGCAATATGAAGGAATGCTCCTTTTTAATACATGCACAGGAGGCCAGGGCTCAATAGGTGACCAACTTATAACAGTCTCTTCCACAAACATTTATTGTGGTTGACACAATAATAAATGGCACAGTTGGGCTTTGGTGTGAAGAAGGAGGAGGAGGAGGAGAAAGAAAGGACAAGAAGGATAAAGAGGTGGAGTTGGAAGGTTAGAGTAAGGAAGGAAAGAAGGGAGAAAGGGAAGGAAGCAATGAGGAGGGAAATGAGGAAGAAAAGAAAAGGAAAAAAAAAGAAAATCTTGATTCACTTCTAATACATCTGAGCCAATATACAAAGAAAAAAATGTGGGACGCCTGGGTGGCTCAGTTGGTTAAGCGGCTGCCTTCGGCTCAGGTCATGATCCCAGCGTCCTGGGATCAAGTCCCACATCGGGCTCCTTGCTCGGCAGGGAGCCTACTTCTCCCTCTGCCTCTGCCTGCCATTCTGCCTGTGCTCTCTCTCTCACGCTCGCTCTCTCTCTGACAAATAAATAAATAAAAATCTTTAAAAAAAAATGCCATTTGGAAAAGTTGGCATAAATATGACCAAAAGATTTCTTCTCAAATACCCCATAAAACAAATCTTTCTACCATCATCACCTTCCCTAACTGTTCTTAAAAGGTCAGAGACAGATGGGGAATCAGAGAATATTCCAGACTCAAGAGCATAAAGGCTTATAGCTAATGGACAGTTTATGATGGGATCCTATGACACAGATCAGTCCAGATGTTTGGGGAGCTTTGTACTTTCCAACAGCTGGTCCAGTGTACCTACCAAAATTACGTCAGCTTCTTTGTATACTTTTTGGAATATCTAAAACATCTCATCAGCTGGATTCCATGTGTTTTCTTCGGGGATACAACAAGACTCCATGGAAAAAAGTTAGAAGGTGAAAAGAAAGATGATCTTGAGAAAAACAAACCAGGCCTTTGCTTATGCCAACTGTATTCAAGTTGTCTCAGAAGACAAGCAGCAATTTCCCCTATAGTCCTAGTGTCACCCTTAGACTTTCCACTTTCTGAGCTGACCAGTAAGTAGCTGTGTGACAGAGCAAGTTCAGTCACTTTCTGAGCCCCACGTCCTTCATTGTAAGATGAAGTGACTAAACTAAAAGATCTCCCCAAGATTTCTTCCAGGTCTGTCATTGGACTTTGACTAGCATCCCTGAGAACGCTATGTTCAGACCCCATGGGAACTGGCGTGACTTGCTCTGTGGAGGTCATCCAAACCTGATTTCCACTCAGCTTGTTCTGTGATTTCTACTTTAAAGTTGGCCTGGGAATGTCTGCTCTAAAATTTACAACTGGTTGAAATAAATCCATCAAGGGCAGCTAATTAGCACGAAAGTAGTTGCCAGCAGTAACTCACGAAGGAAGTCTGTAAGGATAAAGGGAAATGATTCTTCCCAGACACAAGAAAAGTTCCACTGATTTGGCACACGGTTGGGAATTGGTTGCCAGGACATAGGGCAGAAAGGTGATTACTAGGTCTTTTTCTCGGAGAAAGGTATGATTCCAAAATGGAAATGGATAAAAGAGCCCCTGTGTCCTTTTATTTAGGGTGAAGTTAGACTACACCAGACATTTTATAAGCCATCAAGGCAGGGCTTCTAGAACCAGCAGCCGAGAGCCATCATCTCTTTGCTCCTCAGGACGTCACCCAATCCCCCGCCAGGAAGCCTTGCCCCAAACCTACCAGCCTTTCTCCAGCTGGATTTCTCTGGCTGGCTGAGAGTGGCTGTCCAGCCCTAGCAGGATCTGGCAAGACAGGGTAATGCAGAGACGAAGAGCCTCAGTATTTCCAAGGGCTCCCACTGAACATGAGTGACCACAGCTCCTACAGTCCAAGGCTCCCAAGCCATCTTGCAGACATATTGTTGGTTGCAAACTGGCACCAGCCTTAGAGATCTGGGCAGTGCACCCACACTGCCTCAAGTTCTGCCTTTTTCAGAGACAGCCCCCAAGTAGGAAGTAGTAAATTCGGGGAGAAGCAGCATCCGGGCCAGCTGACTTTCCAGAGTTTGCTGATAGAATCGTCTTTGTTTGCAGCAGTGGGCCTTTCCCATCACCACATTCCAGGACTGAAGTGTAATTATTTTAAACACAGAGTGGCATTTACCCAAGCCACTGTTTATGTGCCTAAATCAGCACTCAGAGGAAACTGCCTTTTAAATCAACTTTTTGATGTTACCTCGACATTGCACGTGACTTTAGCAGGGAAAATAAGCCTGGTTATTTGCACTTGACGTATGACTCAAAGGCTCTGAAGTGGTGTGTTGGATCCTGTAGCCTGCCCACGATGAAGCTGTCTTATTGTCCTCGCTGGTCCAGCCATGCAAAGCAGCTCCAGGTGGGGGTGGAGCCTTCTGCCTGCTCTTCCTGCTTGTCTTTCTCTAGTAGTGATGAATGGACACAGTGGGACCCACCAAGATGAAGCGATTGCATGGAGAGTGTGTCCTTAGTCCACCAGCACATTCCATCTCAGTGGACCACCCAAAGGACAGGCACCTGGTGATCTTTTGACCCAGGCCTTCCTGTGCTCCACCCTGCAGGCTGTTTGAGAAGCTGGGTGGGTCTTCAGGAAAGCAGAACAGAGAGGACTAATTCTACTGGACCAGATAGTATTACTTACAGATTCTTGGGTTTCTAAACCAAAGAAGCCTTACATACCAATGATTATTTTTTTTTAAGTTTTAATTTATATTAAATCAATGACTTAAGAAGATTTAAAAAAAAACCCCACACAACAGGAGCTTTTCTTGCTTTTCTTGCCATTCACCCTAAGTAGGTCAATGTGATTACCCCCACTTTAAGACTGGGACACAGAGACTCACCTAGGTCCAATTGGGGCAGAAAAGCAAGGAAGATGCCAAAGGTAGACTTCAGAGCTTCCTACCTGGGCCCTGGTTTGCGTGGTTATAGAGGTGACTGACAAAAATAGGGTGAACACATAATTTAATGTGCCAACCAGTACTGGTTTGTTTGTTTGTTTGTTTGTTTGAGAATGAAAAGAGAATTATTCAAATTTAAGCAAGAATAACAGGCATAACCTGAGACTTTCTGGTAAACCAGGATGTATAGCCAAGTCATCCTCCTGCAGCCTTCATCAGGGATACCATATCTGGGAGAACCATGAAACCAATGAAACATAAGCTTCAGGTGCCTCACTTCCTCTGTCCCTGTGCATGCTGGGAATGACCAAGACGTGTAGAGAGTTGTAGGTGTGGAGGGAACACTAGAGTGTGATCAGGAAGCATTTCTATGTAAAGCATCACTGATAATTCCCCTGAAAATATTTGAGGAAAAGTTCCATATCTCTAAGCCTTCAATTATCTGTTGTGATTTCTTTCCTTAATAGTTGTTCATTTTTGTCCTTAATTTTACATACATAATTTATTGTTATTATTATTATTATTTTAAAGAGCATCCATCTCACCCTCTACCTCCTACACAAATTGTATAAGCCTCAAGTTCCACACTTTGTGATAAGGGCACCTGCCCGGGGCGGGGGGTGGGGGGGCCGTCTGGCAAAAGAAGTAGAAATCAGCATCATCCCAGTAAGGTATAAATCAGACTGTTTCTTACCCTCGTCATATTTATATCAATGGGATCAGGACAAAATGATCACTAAAGGCAGCTCCAGAGAAGAAAATCAATCTCCCAGCTGGAACCGAGGGTCACAGACAAAAGAAAGGGGTCGCAGGGGTCCCGATTTCGAATCCTTGGTTAGAGGAAGAAATGTAGGAGAAAATGGTTCATTGCATGTTTGTGAGCCTCAGGTCCTGTTATAGTACTCACTGGAAGGGTTATTTCTTGCCCTCAAGCTTCACTCTGAGTCAGTCCCTGACCCAGCTCTGCTGCTGCCCAAACCCCAACACTACATACTCGGCTCATCTTCTAGGGTATTTGCTCCTATTCACAGTACCCTAAAGATTCATCCAGACCAAGCTCTGGGAGTCCTTCGATCTAATTCTTTGGTGGCATTGACTCATTTTCTGGCTTTGTCATTTACCATAAGGCCTTTAGTTCTCTTGGCTGTATAGTGAAAATGAATTAATACCTCAAGATATAGGAGATCAAATTTTGCTCCTCAAAAAAATAGGAGATCAGATTTTAAAATCAGCTGACCTCTACACACATGTTAAAATACCTTTGCCTTATGGAATGTGAGAAAGGGACAGCTGATTGTTAAAACAGAATAACACAGAAAATGATCTTGAAATTCCTGATCGTACTTCGAGAAATGAAATATGATGCTCTTGTTTTAACACCAACTGTATACACTGTAGAAATTCTGCCTCAGAGTTCCACCATCATGTTTCCTCACTACCAATCGAGGAAATGGCTTTTAAATGGGCTTCTGGGGGGCACCTGGGTGGCTCACTTGGTTGAATATGTGACTCTTGGTTTCAGCTCGGGTCACGATCTCAGGGTCATGAGATTGTGCCCCGTGTGGGGCTCCGTGCTCAGAGTCTGCTTGAGATTCTTTCCCTCTGTCCCTTCCCTGGCTCATTCTCTCTCTAAATAAATAAATAAGTAAGTAAATAAATAAATAAAATTATAAAATAAAGTAAAAATAAAAATGGGCTTCTGAATTCCACAGGTCCAAATAATCAGATTCATTATATTGTGAAAAACAGAGCCCAGCTAATGATTTTGAAAGCTAAATTCTGCCAATCATCCCTCTTCCAGTTCTGCCACCTTTCATATTTTGGTGAAGGTCGTGCACATCTCACGCCTCTGGACACGCTTTTCCCTATTAGAAAGCTGCTTTACCTCTTCTCCACCTGGACTGTACTCCCTAATCCTCCAGCGTTTCCATAGCTATCACCATTTCCTGGAAGACTTTGCCATTGCTGTCCTCCTCCTGTCATCAGGAACAACTAGTTCATGATCATATCACGTTTTTCTACACTGTCTCATCAAGTTTTATTGGCTGGCCTATGAGAAGTCTCAGTACAGAAACTACATTTACTGTAACTGTAGTAGACCTCCAGTAAATGTGGAATAAATGAACAAACGTATGGAAGCAAGATGGCATTGTAGAGCACTTGTAAGGTAAAGGCTGTGGTTCAGAGCTTCTGGAAAAAAATTCCAAGAATTTCCTATGAACCTTATTCTGGTGTTTCCCAACTTAGAAACTGCAGCCCTTATTGGGAACACCATATGGACAATACTATTTCCCAGCTGGGATGAAAGAAAATTTCAAGGGTCTGGGAGGCCCTGAGTGAGACATAAAAGAGTAAATTGGCATCTCCAATTTCTGAACCTTCCCCCTTGGTCCCTTTCATTCCTGGATTTTAATATTGCTGCCTCTGTAAAAGCAAGACACATTTGTAGGATGGGTGTATACAGGTGTGTCATCCTTTTGTGGAGTATATATGTCTATCCCTTTACTCTTTCATAAAACGGGCTCTGCTAGGCTCAGCTTAGCCAGGGGCATGGGCATTGTCTAGATCTGCCTTGGTCCAGCTTCAGAAGCCCAGAGGGATGTTCTTCACTTGCCCTTTTAAACTGCAGCGCTGAGACAGCTAAACATCAGCACCAAATCTTTTAAGCTCAGCAAGGTAGTAAAATGAATTTTTAAAATCCGAATTAGTACTGCGGGAGCTTGGGAACATTTGTCTGGGAGGCTAACTTGCCTTCATAAAACTCACGAAAATAATTGCTCACCCCGGTCTTGCACAATTAAAACTGTGTAATTAAACACATTGGAAAATTTTCAAGTTGTCCAGGTAGGAGGAAAATTATGACAGTAAAAAATTACACTGTATCTAGCGAGTATGCTTAAAAACTATGCAGAGGGTTAGCACCTCTCTCGTTAACCTAAAAAATCCCAACAATGTTCTAATTTTAAAAGATCATTTGCCTGTCTCCCAGCCTGTCTCCAGCATAGTACGTACTGGAAGGGGATGAAACAGGGTAGTTTGGGGGCACTTTCCATACCTAAATCAGTAATTTGAACACTTGGGTGTCTTACTTCCAACAATCTGCATATTTTGAATGGGATGAATCTGTGTGTGTGGTGAGGGAGATGATGAATAGTTTTCCCTATTATTAGCAAAAACTTATTCAGAAGAGTTTCAATAATTTCTGCTGTTGCATTTTCAGAGAATAAATGACTGAAAATGAAAACAAAACCCAGAAATTCTGATTTCTAACCTTATATTTGTCCCCTGACCCTTCTGGGATTACACTTACTCTTTCTTTCTCTCTCTCTCTCTCTCCTTTTTTTTTTTTTTTTTAAGATTTTATTTATTTATTTAACAGAGAGATAGAGAGTACAAGTAGGCAGAGCAGCAGGCAGAGGCAGAGGGAGAAGCAGGCTCCCCACCAAGCAGGGAGCACAATGCAGGACTCAATCCCAGGACCCTGAGATCATGACCTGAGCCGAAGGCAGCCACTCAACCGACTGAGCCATCCAGGCGGCCCACTCTCTTTCTTTTCTTAAGTGCAGGCAAAAAATAGACATATTTTTACCCAGACCAGGAAGCAGTACCTGGATAACTATTCCCAGGGCCCTGACTGGATTGGAATTCCCTTAGTGCCACAAGCTACCCTAGGACAAGTCACTGTCACATTCAAATCTTTTTGCTCCTTAGCAGAAACCCTATCACCCTGACCCCCCACAGGGGGATGTCCTCACTGTTCTTTGATGCATCAGGCCTGATCCTAATTCCAGTCTTTGTAGACTGCTCTTCCATTTCTTCTCCACGAGGCAAACCATGCCTTCTGTTCTGGGCCTGCCTTCACTTGAGGAGGCTACCCTCAGTCTCATGAGCTTATAACTGTGCCTTCTCCTAGTTCCCTTAGCCCATTAAGTGTGAAATGCCAAGGCCAGTGCCTCCTCTATAGTAGGTTCTCAATAAATGGGAGTCATTGTCGGTTGTGAAACCAAGACCTGGAAATCATGATTCTATTTTGTATTCATTTACCAAACAGATTAAAGGATTTTGAGATTTCTGTTACTGAGGGAGAATAAATTTATTGAGGGGCCCAGGACTGCCTGTGCAACTTCTTAACAGCGTCAAAATCAGGCCTGGGTTGTTCTGCACAGTTAATAGAGCAGCAGTCACATCTTCATAAGGAAAGTATTTTAAATTAACATATAATATATTATCTGTTTCAGGGGTACAGGTCTGTGATTCATCAGTCTTACACAATTCACAGCACTCACCATAGCACATACCCTCCCCAATGTCCATAACCCAACCACCCTATCCCTCCCACCTCCCTCCACTACAGCAACCCTCAGTTTGTTTTCTAACATTAAGTCTCTTATGGTTTGTCTCCCTCTCTGGTTTCTTATTGCTTCATTTTTTCCTCTCTTCCCCTATGATCCTCTGCCTTGTTTCTCAAATTCCCCATATCAGTGATCATTTGATAATTGCCTTTCTCTGATTGACTTATTTCGCTTAGCATAATACCCTGTAGTTCCATCCCAGTCATTGCAAATGGGAAATTTTTTTTCTTTTGATGGCTGCATAGTATTCCATTGTATATACATACATGACATCTTCTTTATCCATTCATCTGTTGGTGGACATCTGGGGTCTTTCCATAGTTTGGCTATTGTAGACACTGCTGCTATAAACATTGGGATACAGGTGCCCCTTCAGATCACTACATTTGTATCTTTAGGGTAAATACCTGGTAGTGCATTTGCTGGGTAATTGGGTAGCTCTAGTTTCAACTTTTTGAGGAACCTCTATAATGTTTTCCAGAGTGGCTGCACCAGCATGCATTCCCATCAACCATGTAGGAGGGTTCCCCTTTCTCCGTATCCTCACCAACATCTGTTGTTTAGTTTTTAAAGCATATTCCTCTGTAATTCATTCATTCCATTCTCAGGATTTCTCTTCTCTGCTACTCTTGCCTGATGTCAGATTAAGAAGATAAGCCTGAAACATACCAAAGAGAGATTTTTTTAAGGGGATTTGATATATAATGATGTACCTTGAGTAAAATGACTAGTTTTTAGTAACTTAAAAGATATGCATATATCCACCATGTGATAATGTCATTGATCCATAACCTCATGTCTTTTTCTCAGTGGCACCAATGCCAGAATCTTTGCATTAAGTGTAAACTGAACAAAACTGCTACTTAATTATCTCTAATGACCTGGTAAGCTAAACACAAATGGCCCTTTTTATTTTCAGCCACTCCAGTGATTTCCAGAAAATGAAGAGTCTGAATTGTTCCTGCTTTCTGGGACCTATAGCTAGAATTCAGGTAAGTACCCTATAAAAGAAGAGAGTCTTATAGCCTGGTGAATAATTTATAAAGCACTGAAGAGGAGGCCCATATGGTTCAAGGACAAAAATCTACAGGGAACCAACTTGTTGGCTATTCTTGTATGAATCATACACCCTGTTCCCTGTGGCTTCTCCATTTTTAAAAATGAGGATGACAGTTTTTGCAAGATACCATCATGAGTTCTATTTAGATGTTCAGTATAGTGATTGAAGATAATGGCTTTGGAGTCAGAAAGACATGGACTTGAATCCTAGTTATGTTATTTATCAACTGTCAGTCTGAACTGAAAACCTCTTTGTGTATTACTTTTCTTATTTGTAAAATGGGGGTAATTATTGTCTAGTGTGAAGATTAAATAAGGTGCCTGGAACATCACAATAAATCAATAATTATTGGCTATTATTTATAAAATACTTAAAAGCTTCTTGTAGAAAATAAACCCATGTAATTCAGAATCCAAATTATTCAACTGGCAGATACAGGTTTGGGAGGATATTTTCAGTCTTAAGTAGATTTTAAACAGACTTTTACTTTAAGCAAGCACTATATGCCACATTATCTGATATTTAATTGATTCACACCAATCTGATTATTCTTTATATGCCTGTAGAAGTGCAACCATCAGTATTAGGAGTATACCACATTTATCTGCATGATTACAGTGTTTCCTCTCTCGATAATTTTACTCTGAAATACTGGGACTGAATGAAGTGAAAGGGAGAATTATTAAGTTATCAAGTTCCAAAATAGTCATGTTTCACTATTAGTTCTTACCCACATTCATTTTATTCAGTGATACAAATTCCCAGTTCATAATCTTAGCTTCTTAAGTATATGCTTGTGAATGAGACCTAGAAAGTTTTGTAAGTTTTGTAAGCATAAGAAAAATAATGATTGAAAGACAGGGTTTTCCTTGGTTTAAACTGTTGCCCATAGGGGTTAAGACACTTTAGAAGGTCTAGCCAGATAGGACACCCTGGTGCACAAAGGACAGAAAGACTGACAGATAGAAAAGGACAGCCCAAGGAGGTTGGAAATCAAGAAAAAGGAGGGGTGGGAGAGGTGGGGCAAAGAGAAACTTCTGGCCAAGATGAAAAATGGCAGGTTGGGCATACTGGGTCCAAGGTCCCAGAAGATCAGGTCATGCAGGTGTCCTACCATCTCCACTCCTGATGTGGATAAACAGAAGTAGACCTGAGCTGCTCACCTTCTCTCTGTGTCCTCTTTTCTGTGGCTGACATCACCCAATCCTGCTTCTCCCTTGCTCACTGCCCCATGCCTTACTCAGTTGGAAAGCTGGAGCTTTGGAGTTATTTACAATCAGAGTCATAGAATATTGGATATTTGAACTAGAAGTCAGATGTGTGACTATTTCCAGGCATACAGCCTGATTATGATATTCTGCACAATCTCTGCTGCTTTTGATACAGAAATTGTCTCATGAATTGTGTAACAATAACCATTGTTTTTAAATACCTTTATGGAGGCGGGGATGCCTGGGTGGCTCAGTGGGTTAAAGCCTCTGCCTTTGGCTCAGGTCATGATCTCAGGGTCCTGGGATCAAGCCTCACATTGGGCCTCTGCTCAGCAGGGAGCCTGCTTCCTCCTCTCTCTCTGCCTGCCTCTCTGCTTACTTGTGATCTCTGTCAAATAAATAAATAAAATCTTTAAAAATAAATACCTTTATGGAGGCATAACTGACATACTATAAAATCTATTTTAGATGTGTAATGTAATGACTTTTTAATAAATTTATAATTATTTAATCATCACCACAATCCAGTTTAACATTTCCGACGTCCCCCTCAAAATCTTTTGTGCCTATTTTTAGTGAATCCCTATTTCTACCCTATACCCCAGGTGACCACCAATATGCTCTGTCTCTATAGATTTGTCTTTTCTAGACATTTAAATGGAATCATCCAATGTCTTTTGCATCTGGCTTCTTTCATTCAGCATCATGTGTTTGGATTTGTTGCAGCATGTATCAGTCATTTGTTCCTTTTTGCTGCTGAATACTATTCCATTGTCTATGTACCAACTGATAAACATTTGAATTATTTCCAGTCTTTTGCTCTTATAAATAATGCTGCTGTGAATAGTCAAATACATGTCTTTGTGTGGATATATTTCTTCATTTCTCTTGGGTAGATTCCCAAGAGCAAAACTGCTGGATGAGATGGGAGGGCTTTTTTTGTTTGTTTGGTTTTGGTTTGGGCTTTTTGTTTTTTAAGATTTTTATTTATTTGACAGAGAGAGACCGCAAGAGAGGGAACACAAGCCGGGGGAGTGGGAGAGGGAGAAGTAGGCTTCCCGCCTAGCAGGGAGCCCGATGTGGGGCTCAATCCCAGGATCCTGGAACCCAGGATCACGACCTGAGCCAAAGGCAGATGCTTAATGACTGAGTCACCCAAGATTGTAGCACCCTGAGATTGTAGGTTTAACTTCTTTAGACACCACCAAATTATTTTTCAAACTGAAATATATGTTTTATCTATTTTGTACGAGGATCCCAGGTTCTCCACATCCTTGTCAACACTTACTATAGTCGGTCTTTTTAATTATGCCCATTCAGTAGGATCACAAGCATTCCACATGGGCTAGAGCCTCCTTCTAATTTGAAACAGGCCCTTTGATGTCTATACAAGCAGAAAGAAAAAATGCTTAGTTTCCATTTCTTGTTTTGACCAATTAGAATAAGTTAAAAACAAAAAACGAAAACCTAGCACTTGATGTGGGTGGGGGTAGAAGATCCCTGCTGAGCATGTTTTTCCTCCAGCCAAATAAGGAGCTCTCCTCCGACAAACTGAAGCAGAACTCTTTAGGATAAACCTTTTGCAGTGTTATATCATTGTGTCGTGTCAAAGAAATGCCCACACATTCAGGAAAGTCATTTATTCTTGATTTTCCTCCCAAAACGATGGCTTGGGTGATAAATAAATCCTCTGCAAGCAGAGGAGAAGAAAAGAAAGCAAAAAAGCCAACATCTGCCAACTGCCCATGTACTGGATATGAGATGAACCTTTTCATATTTTTTAGATCGTGAAATTCTCATAATCCTTGAGATAATTTTGTGATGAAAGCTCAGAGAAGGTTAGGTAAATTGTGTTAGGACACACACTTAATAAGTGAAGCTGGGTTTCAAGCCCGGGCTACCTAGTTGGAATCCGATTTTATTTCACAGTGCCCACTGAGAGGAAATAAACAAGGCAGGAAGATTCTGGTGAGCAGGGGGGAAAGTTCATGCAACTGCTAACTAATGAGAAAATTTAGCAATGAGATTTACTGTGGTCAACTATTATACCTGTATTATACAGCCAACAATTCTCTTGAAGTGCTGGACTTCTCTTATTGCCATAGTTGGGTGCCATATACATAGACATTGTTCAAACCTTGGGGACAAAGAACCAAACTCACAACTTTAGGAGGAATGGGGAGACGTGGTATTCTTGTTTATTGAGTAGGCATTTTGATTTCCTCCCAGCTGAGAAAAGATTGTTCATTCAAAACCCTTGCCCAGAGAGTGCAGAGAAAATCCACAGACACATTTTTACCACCCAGGGTGAGAAACTAAGAAGTTCCAGAATTAAACTGGTACATCTTTTGAGTAATAGTTCTGCTTCCCTCGGGTGACTGGAAATTCTTGTGATGTCACTGCCACCCACCACCACCTGGCATCCCTGTATGGTGGCGGTCACAGCAGTACAGAGATGGAGAGGAAGAGTTGCAAGAAGCTCCAGGGTGCTTGGAGGAACTCCCCCAAAAGACAAAAATGAAAACACATTTACGGACTCCAGAGTGGAAGCCTCATTAATCTCCATCATTAGGAATATTTGATTTATGGTCTCTTACCTCATTTATTTTTCATAAATGTTTATATGATCATCACAAAAGAAAAAAGAGAGAACTCATCTGTAGCATGTCTCATTTCAAGGGAAATGGCACTAGTTCCCTAAGTTCTTCTGTTCCTTAGAGCATCAAAATTCGAGGCTGTTCACAAGTAGCTTAGAAATGTGATCAAAGGGGCAGGGGATGGGGAGATGAGAATATGAGTAATAATTGGGAAATTACTTTTTCTCTGACGAAGCCAACCCAGTCAGGTAGCTGGGGATTATTTGGATTTTTACCAATTAAGTCTTCAAATGTAGGGTTTTAAGTTAAACCCTAACCCTGGCAGCATTTTGTTACCAGGCTCATATCATGCACTTAATAGCACTTACCTTTCAATGGGAATAAAAATCCCAGCTTACACCACAGGATTTAAGAGTGAGAGGAAAAACTAGCAAGTGTGATTATAAGGTGCTTTGCCAGAACAAACGGTCATTGGTGTACCTAAGAAAAGCAGGAATAGGGACGCGTGGGTGGCTCAGTTGGTTAAGAGACTGCCTTCGGCTCAGGTCATGATTCTGGAGTCCCAGAAACGAGTCCCATATTGGGCTCCCTGCTCAGCAAGGAGTCTGCTTCTCCCTCTGACCCTCCCACTTCTCATGCTCATTCTCTCTCTCACACTCTCTCTCTCAAATAAATAAATAAAAATCTTTAAAAAGAAAAGAAAAGCAGGAATAATAGCGGCATAGATCAATGCACTCTGCAATCCAGGTTCCAAAAGATGTTAGTAAGTTATTTGCGGGGGGAAAGAAGCCCAACTGCATAATCAGGTAAGTTTGGGAAACACTGAGTAAAATTTGTGCCACACCAAAGAGTCTTGAATGTATTAAATGTCCATTAGGAACTTCCAAGAGGAGGATGGTGCTTGGGGGGGAATTTCTGATCTGCTTGAAAAGGAAAACTTTTCCTTGTTGTTCGTTGATGCACGATGTTACGTTGGTTTCAGGTGTACAACGTGGCGCTTCCACAAGTTTATCCATTGGAAAGAAAAACTGTTAATTGCAGGAACGTTCTCTAACACACTTCAGGGAAAGAGACACAGAAAATTTGTAGTTGCTTCAGGAGTAGGGTTTCATGTCTCCCCAAGGTTTGCACATCCAGGCAGCTCTTGCCTTTTCACCCACATTTTGTCTAATATCTGCCATAAAGACCCCTGCTGGTAAAGTCCCAGAGCGCAGAAGTATGTTGAAAGAGAAATGCTATCTATACCCCTCTCTAAATCTGAACTTTCTTCCAGAAGCCTAGAGGGGCCAGCCTGACTAAGCACTCCTTTGTGGTAGTTATCACATGAAAGGGGGATTCTTCATTGAAAAACAAACCTAACCTAATAATGAAATGCACTTCATGGCACTGGTTTGGACCTGGATTTCAGCAAACCAAAATCCTTCCCCCAAAAAATAGATGAAGCACATATGGCCAACTAGGAAATAACTGTTCAATCTAAGTAATGGGATAGGTGGGGATTTTTTTTTTACACAATATCTGTACCTATCTATATCTATAGATATAGATTTTTTTTTGTAGTTTTGAATTTTCTGATGTTGAGTAATTTTTTAAATGCAGGATAATCAGCCCTGAACTACTAAATCAGACTCTGGAGGTTGCACCTGGCAGTCTGCTCTTACGTCCCTCCTCTTCTCTCTCACTTGCTCTTTCTTAAAATCATAGTATCAGGGTTTTGTAGTTGGGAAAGCTAGGATGCTAGCTTCCTCTGGAATGTTGCAGCCTTTCCACCTCGCCTAGCCTGGTGTTTTGTTCAAGAGTTTATGAAACAGTGAGGGAGGTGGGGGAGAGGGTTTGAATACAGCAGAAAGCCCATTGCCCGGCTAGGCAGACTGAAGCTGCAGATGCTGACCAGAAGCTCAACCAACTCAGTAAACAATTAAGATTAACATGGCTTGTGTTTACTGGTTAGTTTTGACGTTTACTATTTATAGGGTGAACACATCTTTGAGTTAAAAATGAAAGAGTGAATTACTTGCCATAATTACAAGGTAACCATAAAATTATAAGAGTATTGTTACCTTTCACAGATAAAACAAGATAAATAATAATAACTCTAATCAATTCTAATGTGTGTATCTAAAACTAAATTGCTTAGAGAATGGCATTATGTATGAGTAACATAAAAAAGTTACATATTATGCTTCCAATGCTAAGTGAGAGTCAACTTCAGAAGTCACAATTCGATGTCTTTTTTTTTAGCATTTGTATTTTTATTTATTTTATTATGTTATGTTAGTCACCATATAGTAGGTCATTAGTTTTTGATGTAGTGTTCCATGATTCCTTGTTTGCATATAATACCCAGTCCTCCGTGCAATTCGGGGTTTTTTGTGTTTTTTTTTTTTAAATGCAGTGGGGGCACCTGGGTGGCTTAGTGGGTTAAAGCCTCTGCCTTCAGCTCAGGTCATGATCTCAGGGTCCTGGGATCGAGCCCCGCATCGGGCTCTCTGCTCAGTGGGGAGCCTGCTTCCCCCTCTCTCTCTGCCTGCCTCTCTGCCTACATCTGATCTCTCTCTCTCTGTGTCAGATAAATAAATAAAATCTTAAAAAAATAAAAAATTTAAAAAAATTTAAAATGCAGTGATGAACATAGAAATTCGGGGCACCTGGGTGGCTCAGTGAGTTGAGCCGCTGCTTTCGGCTCAGGTCATGATCTCAGGGTCCTGGGATCGAGTCCCGCATCGGGCTCTCTGCTCAGCAGGGAGCCTGCTTCCTCCTCTCTCTCTGCCTGCCTCTCTGTCTACTTGTGATCTCTCTCTGTCAAATAAATAAATAAAATCTTTAACAAAAAAAAAAAGAAAAGAAATTCGGTACATGCAGAATCCATGCCATTAAACCATATCATCTGTACTTTTCAAAAATCCATATTGTTGCAGAACATGCCTGAGCATCATGCCTGTAGGTCGTTTTGTCTGCATAAAGTGGATCGTATGCATAGGTAGCCACGTCCCAGGCCATAACATCCATTAAATACTGGTTTCTGAGCTGTTTTCGTTTTTCTAAAATACACTAAGATGAACGTATAACTATATTTTGGAAATATTTGTCCCTTACCATCCAAAATGTGGCATACCACAAGTAATACTCTTCGTACACCTTGGGGAGACATCAAACTAATTTGACAGCAGCAAGAATATATCAGATCCTTTGCTAATAGGAAAGAGAGTGAAAAAATATTCCTAAAGGGAAAGAACTATGTCATAATTATATTTGTATGACCCGTACTTAGCATAGTGCCTAAAACATAATAGGCATGCAATACAGTCTGAGTACATGAATGAATGCTTATTATAACTCTGAATTAGCCCTATCCCCTATTCTCAAAACCAATTATTTGTCGAGGTGAAGGCTTTAATCAGAGCTCTTAGCCCATGAAAATTAAATTGCTGAGCCAGGCCCCTTTGTAGGAAATGTAAAACTAGTGAAATTCAAGTACTCTTGGGAAATCCAAACACATTTTCATTTACCAATGTATTTAATAGAGGCAAAAATAAATTTAGATAAATTTACTTAAATACATGGATGTTAGCTTTTGACATTTCTTAAAACATTAGAAAATGAAATGGAAATTTGAAAGGAAGCTTAGAGTAACTGAGAGAATGCAGATGGAAGCCCGGGTTGAAATCCTGGGTCTGCTACTCTTTACCAGGGTACAAGCTGGTAAAGTCACTTAATCTGAACTCTGGTGTTCTCATTTATAAAATGAAAAAGTGAGATTAAATTATAAGTTTCCTTCCAGCACTAAAATTCTTTTTTTTTTTTTTTAAGATTTTATTTATTTATTTGACAGAGAGAGACACAGCAAGAGAGAGAACACAAGCAAGGGGAGTAGGAGAGGGAGAAGCACTGCTTCTGCTCAGCTCCCTGCTGAGCAGAGAGCCCGATGCGGGGCTTGATTCCATGACCCTGAGACCATGACCTGAGCTGAAGGCAGAGGCTTAACCCACTGAGCCACCCAGGCACCCCCTTATTATTTCTTTTTGAAATTATTCTTCTCTAGAGGCCCCTGACCAGTGCCCAGTGTTAAGCTTCAGATCTTTTCCGATATTAAGCAGGCAGTCTGGCATGGCCCTGGGCACAGACACAGTGCCGTTCTGAATTACATGGGCCCAGGTAGTGGCAAGCAAACCTTTCACGTATAAATAAAGGCTCTCTGTCATTCAATTTTTTAACAAACATATTTAAAACAATTTAAAATACTCTCATTTCTTTTTACTATTTGAAGTACATTTTATCAGAAGGCAGCCTGTCTAGCTGTTAAGACCATACTCTCTGCAGTCAGATTGTTTGGGTTGGACTCCTGGCTTTAGAACTTAGACAAGGATAGGCCCTCTTGGGTGGCTCAGTCAGTTAAAGAGTCTGCCTTTGGCTCAGGTCATGATCCTAGGGTCTTGGGATTGAGCCCTGCATCAGGTTCCCTGATCAGTGAGGAGTCTGCTTCTCCCTCTGGCTCATGCTCTCTCTCTCAAATAAATAATCAAATCATAAAAAATAAAAATAAAAAATTAAAAAAAAAACACAGAACTTAGACAAGGATAGACGTGTTAACTAATCTTATTGTGATAATCTGTTTGCTATTTCTGTGTGTATCAAATCATCACACTGTATACCTTAAGCTCACACAAAGTTATATGTCACTTATATCTCAATAAAGCTGGGCAGAAAATAGATCTTAGGGCAAGAGACTTCTCTATGATTCAGTTACCTCGTTTTCTTCAAGTGATTACAAAAAGAAAAAAAAATACTACCTACTCTACAGGTTTGTGGGAGGCATAAGAATTAAATGGAAAAAAAAAACCCACTTACACAGCACTTTTAGCAGAGTGCCTGGCATGTAGTAATCACCCAATAGAGCAGCTACCACCGGTCTTTTTCAAATATCCTTTATCTAGAAAAACACTTTTTTCCCTCCTAACTAGTAGAACACAATGAAAGTGTTCATTTGCTGTGTACCTGTCTCTTGACTCTGACCTGTTTTGGTTCACCTCCGCAGAATAAATGAGGAGAGCAGGTGGGGATGGGTACTTGACTGCTCCTGTCCATTCCTACCCTGGAGTCCTAGGCCTCTCTGCAACTAATTGAATTTCTTTGGTTGATTTATCAAATTTGCCTACAGTTGACCATTTTTCTGTCTGGCAATGTGCTGTTGGCCCATTCCGGGCAGCTAGAGAGAAGTAGTCCCGTGAAATGCTGACCTGCTGAAGAGGGTTCACAAGTCCCCTGCTGTTTTTGTGAGGCAAACGAGATGACGCCTGTGATTTAAGAAACTGCAAAATGGGGCGTCTGGGTGGCTCAGTGGGTTAAAGCCTCTGCCTTCAGCTCAGGTCATGATCCCAGGGTCCTGGGATTGAGCCCCGAGTCATCCGGCTCTCTGCTCAGTGGGGAGCCTGCTTCCCCCTCTCTCTGCCTGCCTCTCTGCCTACTTGTGATCTCTCTTTCTGTCAAATAAATAAATAAAATCTTTAAAAAAACCCTGCAAAATGTTGTTCAAATACTATGGTTTTTATATGTAAAGTCCAATGTGAAGATAAAATCTAGAGGGCCAGAATATGGGATGTAACCTCTGAAAGGACTCTCATTGTTATTAGGTATAGTGCTCATTTCCCAAGGGTCTGTCCTGATTCCCTACCCTGAAGAGAAATGACCTGAGGGGTAGGAGAGCCCCTTCCCCCAGAAGGCAGACCAAGATTAAAGCAGGAAAAGGCCAGTTTTGTTCTGAACCATCTTCTCACATTCATTAAACATTTTAAGTAAACAGCAATTCGATCTTATTTTACATTTAAAAATAAATTTTTGTTTTTCTTTAAAATAATTAGCAGGAAAGTTTATTTCTATGAATATGCCTCCCATTTAAGGGAAAGAATACACCTTTTACATAACAACCGTTAAATGAAAATCCTTTGAAACTGTTATTTACTCTAGAATTGACGTGTCCCCATTTAGTATGTAAACGAAGTTAAATATATGTGCAATTCCCTAATTTTGGGAAGATACTTTTGCAAATTTTTATTTTTATTTTTTGGAAGCATAACACATAAAAGTGATACCATTGGCTGGAAATAGTTGCTGGAGGGAAAAACTGACATAAAGCAAATGGCATGTTATCAGCACTGCAGAACAGCACAATTAGCAACAACATTTTATTCTACTCAACACAGTTGCAATGCTTGGTGTATCTAAAATCAAACCTAGAGGGTATTATGCTAAGTGAAATAAGTCAGACTGAGAAAGGCAAATACCATATGATTCCACTCATAAGTGGAATCTAAAAAAAAAAAAAAAAAAAAGAAACAAAACACCAAACAAACAAATGAATAAACAAAAAGCAGAATCAGACCTAAAAATACAGAGAACAAACAGATGGTTGCCAGAGGGGAGGGGGGGGGGATGAGGTTGGGCATTGTGTTATAACATTGTGTTATATACCATTGTGTTAACCATACTCAAATGAAAAAAATGTAAAGGGAATGAAGAACCAGAAAAATATTTTCCCCTATTAATTAGTATAATAAGTCACAAAGCTAAAGGGATTTGTTTTAAGTAGGACTTACAAGTAGTAGGAGCAATTTTGATAAGGGAGGATAAAAATGAAATTCATAATACAAGTTGTTGATATGTTTACACCTTCATTAATGTAATCCATAAATCCATCTAAAACAGTTTTTATTCTTTTTTAAAATTTTTATTTAAATTCCAGTTAGTAAACATAGTGTAATACTAGTTTCAGGCGTACAATATAGTGAGTCAATACTTCCCTACAATACCCGGTACTCATCACAGCAAGTGCCCTCCTTAATCCCCACCCCGTTTTACCCAACCCCATGCCCAACTAAAACAGTTTTTCAAAATCATCCTCCAATTTAAATAATTTCTCCCCAAATCTCCCCAGTGATTTTAATGGCTGGCTTTTCTTGAAACTCGAGGACATTTTTTTCAAGAGTTCTCCAACTTGCTAAGAGTAAGAGGGCAATCTGTGATTTAAGAAATTAAAAGTTTGCCAAGTTCTTTCCACAGATAATGAGCTGAATGAGACAGGATAGCTCAGTGCCCAATCATCAGTGCCAGTGGGAACAGTAATTTGGTCCTCACCACCCCATTCAGACTGAGGGCCTCCAGCTGTGGGTAGTTCTGCATTGTTTGAATTCCTCCTGGAGACTCAGGGTTGACAGCCACTGTTCTGGGAGCCACTGCTGACAGAAGAGGCTCTTGTCGCATGCTAGATTTTACACCTGGCCCTAGCGAGGATAAAATCATAGAGACTAAAGGCAGAGGTGATTCCAGGGACTGCCAGTCAGTTCCCCATAGGTTGGCCTGGATGGTTCATCTCTTTCCTTTATGCTCTCTCCTTTGTGGCTCCAGTGAAGTAACTGGAAACTTGAAGGGACAAAGCTGAGTTGCAGATGAATGCAGAGGGGTGTAGTAAATTCCTGAGAGCTTTGGGCGTTACTCTTTTAGCCTGATCAATTTAAAACACAAGCAGATTTAAGCTGTTGGAGTGGAAGGGTGTCATCAAGCAATGCCCTGTTGGTACTTTGTTGCCAGATGACCTCGTAAATTTCTAGAATTACTTTTAAATAGATCATTTAAATAATCTATTTAAATAGATTAAATAGATTACCTACTGAAAATAGGGCTGAGGATTTTGTTCCCAGCCCTTTCTGTCCCATATACAAATCTGGGTTTGAAGCAGTCTGAGTGGGCACATATCTTGGGTACTTCTTGAAGTCTCCTGATACTATAGCTTGCTGTCTGAAAATTAGACACTCTGATAAAAAGGTGGACACTGGGGAGCCTGGGTGGCTCAGTCGGTTAAGCCTCTGCCTTTGACTCAGGTCATGATTGCAGGGACCTGGGCTTGAGCCCTGCTTCAGGCTCCCAGCTCAACTGAGGGGTCTGCTTCCTTCCCATTCCTTCACCCCCTCCCCTTGCTTGTGCTCTCCCTCTCTCTCTCTCTCAAATAAATGAATAAAAATCTTGAAAAAGAAGAAAGGTGGACAGTGTAGTGTTCAATTTTAAAAATTTTATCAAATCAAGGTGTTTCCATTTTCATGTGACTTTTTCTATTCTTTTTTTTTTTTTAAATTATTTAGAAACTCCAGTACTAATGGGCTACTTAAATTTGGGGAAATTATCTGTGCCCTGATTTCCTTACTTATAAAATAAAAACCGTGATGGTACATATCTCACTGGGTGGCTGTTACGATTAGATCATAAACTTAACAACATTTGGCACAATACCTAAAACACTGTAAAGGATCAATAAACACTCACCTGTCATTATTTTAAATACATGGCATTCCTGTAAACTAGTCTTCTGAAGCTACTTGTCATTCATAGAACAAAACAGTATCTATCCACGCAACCTTCTATTTATCAGTGACTTGTCCCCTTCCAAAGTCCTGAGTTGAGTCAGTGTTGTGGGGATGAAACACGTCTATGTTTATTAGGCAGCACCAAAAAGAGGAAAACTGTGAAATGGGAAGAAGTAGAAATTGGGATGCTTATATAGCCTGTTCAGTCCACATTCCATTTTCTCAGAGCTGTCCTTCAGCCTATTTACTGGCGATGTTATTTAAGGCTGTGATTCATTTGTATGCTACTAGATTGATGTGGAAGTTTCTGGGGACTAGATGCAATTAGGTTATTCAATAAGACTGGTAGGCGCTATTGCTTTATCTTGAGTTGAATGGCTTCTTAAGGACCAAATTAAAAATCACAGTTTTAGTTTCTCTAATCACATCACAAAGAATCAGAAAAAGGGAACCTTTCCCTAATTCAAATTGGATGCACTGATATCACTGTCATTATTGTGATAAAAGATTAAACACAACTTAACATGTTCTCCTTCCACCTCCCCTCCCACCTAATCTTATTCATTGGAAGGGGCTGGGAAAGTTACAATACCTAAAGCAATTGTGGGTATCAAACATTTCCAAAGTATCTTTAATCTGGCCTCTTCATGTAAATCTCACTTTAGCATAAGCATGAATAGTGCAACTACACACAAGGTCACAAATGGGTGTCAGAGCTCTTTGGAGTTTGTTGCCACTATATTAATTTGAGATTCCCAGGTTTGCCACCCAATTCTTACATGGGTTCTGATACATTTACAGGTTTGGAAACAGTCTAAAATAAATCAGCTAATAAGTCTAAGTGGCAATATTTGAAAATGTGTTTAATGATGTACTTTTTATAGCTATTCTTGGGTTTTGCTTTCCTGAGAATTTGAATATATTTGAATACATACATATACATTCTTTATGATAAATGCTAGTGATATGAAGAATAATGGAAGGAAGTACAGAGATAGGAAATGGCTTTAAGCAATAGGAATGTGAAGAGTGTGATTCATGCAAATCATTTTTAATAATCCTAGCGATCCTTTCAAAATTTATTTTTATATATTTGGCAGTAGCTCTTTGTTCAAAACACACATGGTTTATTATATGCATTTCTACTTAAAAATAAAATTTAGCAGATTATTATAATTATTCAATATAAGAGTGAATAACTGGTCAGGTCTGGTTAAATTATACATTTTATTAAAAGGTCTTTAACACTAATTTTAGTTCAAAAGTTGATTCTTCACTGAAAGAAGTGAAAATAATGTTTCCAGCTTTTTTCTTCTTTGACCTATCATTTAATTTGGATTGAGATCAATCTTGCTATGCCTCTGTTGACAAACAGAATGGTGTTCTGGACACATTAGAAATTTTATAGCCAGAGGTAGAAATTATACTTATGTAAAAAAAAAAAAAAATTGCTGGGGCGCCTGGGTGGCTCAGTGGGTTAAAGCCTCTGCCTTCGGCTCAGGTCATGATCTCGGGGTCCTGGGATCGAGCCCCACGTCGGGCTCTTGGCTCGGTGGAGAGCCTGCTTTCCTCTCTCTCTCTCTCTCTCTGCCTGCCTCTCTGCCTACTTGTGATCCCTTTCTATCAAATAAATAAAATCTTTAAAAAAAATTGCTTTGTCAGACACAGGGATTACCCAATTTACTTTCCCCCCTCGAAGTCATCACACACTAAATAGGTGATACAAGAAGAAATAAAATGTGTATCAGGTGTCTTGGGGCCAAGACCAAGATCCAGGTAGAGTTAGGGAGAGGAGATGGAGAAACTCAGCCCAAATACCTTATTCTATAGGTCCCAAATGATTCTTCCCCTCTAGTAACTCTTCAACAGACCTTCAGCAGGCTCAGCCAGCATCCCCAAAGGCACCTGTCCCTCAAACCCAACTTATAGGGTAGCTAAATGCTCCAGTCAAGTTCACCCTTTAGATCCATGGTTCTCAACCAGGGGCAGTAATTCTGTTGTGAGGTGCCCTGCATTATTGGATGCTTAGTAGCATCTGTAACCTCTGTCCACTAGACACTCCTCCCAATCCCGAGTTGCGACAACCAAGCACATCTCCAGACACTGCCAAATGTTCTTCGGGGACAAAATCACCCTCCAGTTGAGAACCACTAGGTTGGCAAAATACAAGTTTAAAAAGTGGCTTGTCTCACAAATATCTATCTCCACCCTTGCAAATGCTGAAATTCTTTTAATAAGATTGTATCTTTCTTTTCAGTCATAGATTACAAGGCTTAAGCCACCAGAACCAGTTTGAGGTCCCTTTGGTGGGAATATATCTCACCTAAAGTGCGAGTCAGTCAGTAATGGCAAAGGGTTAGTTTTCCAAACCTTCTCAGAACTGCTGACAAAAAGGTATGAGCTGGAGGCCCCCTAACGTGGGCTACTTTTCAGAAAGAGGACTAAGGACAAATCTCCAGACTAATCTACTTTACCTGAAATCATTCATCCTTCTGTCAGCAATGCACCTGTCAGGGTCAATGCTAGATGTAGTGTGAAATGTCCAGTGATTTCTTTCAATGCAAAGAATGGTAAGGAGCTTGCCAGACGTTGAATACTTAAGAGGGAGAGTGCATAATTAGCTAATCTCCCAGGTTGGAAGATTAGGCATTGTTTACTTCTGTCCCCAACACCTGGTACACAACAGGCACTTAATATGTATTTGCTAAATGAATAAACAATTGATGGAGAAGGCCCCTGAACAGCTAGGAGGGCTTGGGATATGGGGCTTTGGTAGGGGATTGACTGAGAGGGGTCAGGAGGGAATGGCGTCAGAGGAAGACACACAGAACTTTAGAGGTGGAGGGGACTAAATCCCTAAGGAGAAAAGCCTAGAGTCAGCTCTGCTGCAGAAGCAAGGCAGTTTAGGGAGAGCATGTATGAGCTTTGAGACAGATGTCCTGAGTTCAGATCCAACACTTACTTTCTTTAAGATCTCGGGCATCCGTAAACCAGGGATAATGAGTGTGCCTCCCTCAAAGGGCTGTCGTGAGGATTCAACGAGGTAATACTTATAAGCCTTTCAGACCAGTGGCCAGACCCACCAGGAGATGGACTAGGTTGAGCCTTGAGTGTGGCAGGGTTATAGGCTGGGATGACAGACTTGAAGAAAGCCATAAAAATCTGAACACTCTGGGGCACCCGGGGGGTACAGCTGGTGAAGTGTCCGACTCTTGGTTTCCGCTCAGGTGACCTCAGGGTCATGGGAGAGAGCCCCGCGTCCGGCTCTGCGTTCAGCATGGAGTTTACTTAAGACTCTCTCTCCCTCTCAGTCTTCTCAAATAAATAAACAAATCCTTAAAAAAAAAAAAAATCTGAACACTGTGGTGAAAGGGAAAGGGAGCCAACCGGGAATGAATGAAAAACTGACCAAACATCTGAGGGCGCTCCACTGCTCAAATGTTGTCTTGGTGATGTCACTAATCAACACAGTCATTAGATTTTCTTCCTTGGTGACTTTAAAGCAAAATGCAAGAAATGGGTGACTGAGTTCTCCTGATTATTAGGGTTGTTAGGAAAGCTGTATTAGAAGGTCAAGGAGAGATGGAGTATAGACCTCAGGGGAGAATAAATTCAGAATGGTGAGTCTAGGCATTTAATTCAAAAGGAAAGAAGTGAGGCCAAAAACGGCCAATAAACTGGAAGAACCGGGTAAGTTTTGGTGACTGAAAGTCAAACGACATCTCTGGTGGGAGCGTTCGAAGAGCAGGCTGTGGTGCACGGAGAGGCTTCTGGTGCTGAGGTGGAGCAGCTGCAGATGTGACACAAGGAAAACTTGACATGGATGTGGGGCATGAGCAAATGGAATCAAGGCCACTGATTATTCCCTTGCTTGACTCAAACCACTGTCCCCAAGTGTATCTTATCAAAATGTTTTGCTGGCAAGGAATTCAATAATTGATCAACTGCTCTAGTAAAATCCCTCTAACATTCTTCTTAATATTTCAAAAGCCTGTAAGGTGAGTAAAGGTAGAGGGAAAGCCGCAAACAGAAATAAAACACACATTAAGGAATATCAATAGATGTAGAATATTGATGATTATATTTAAACTTTAAATATAAACATTACATGAACTGGCTAATATATGGTACCCCATTTGAATCAACCACCAATCTTTTTAAGGGATAGAGCCTTTCTCAGGTTACCTGGGATATCTGTCCAAGAAGCTTCTCAAAAAATGTTAAGCTTTTCCCAATCTCACCTCAGTGACTTCTCTTTTTTCCATCCACTCTTAACACGCATGCCTGTACACACACACATCCCAGACAGTGTCCCAGCTGTTGCGGCCACAGCAGTTAGTGAGATAGTAAGATCAGGTCTGTGTTCATTTAAGGCTTAAATTCTAAGAGGACAGACAGTGACAAACAGGTGAACATACTCATAACTTCAGATAATGAGAAAAGTGTTAAAAAAAAAAGTGATGTGATCAAGTATTTTATATTGATTTATATATTATATGAATTCTATATATACATATATAAGGTTATATGTTGAGTATATATCCCACTATCTCTTAAGAACTTGGGGTGTAAGGGACAAAAATGATTATCCAACATAGAACTATGGGCAGAACGGAAGATCACTGATTTGCTGATTCTATTTTTCTGCCCAAGAAATCACATAAAATGTTTAATCATATGTGAATCATAAATACATAATAAACTTTTTATTTTTTATTTTTTTAATTTGACAGAGAGAGATCACAAGTAGGCAGAGAGGCAGGCAGAGAGAGAGGGGGAAGCAGGCTCCCTGCTGAGCAGAGAGCCCGATGTGGGGCTCCATCCCAGGACCCTGAGCTGAAAGCAGAGGCTTTAACCCACTGAGCCACCCAGGCGCCCCCATAATAAACTTTTTAAAGGAAAGCATGTTTCAGGCAGCCTAGCCCTACCTCTCCACCCGAAAAGTCTTACCTACAAAGCCAGATCCAGTTAAGAGTGCTATCCCCTAGCATTTTCTTCTCCAGACCTGACAA
Source organism: Mellivora capensis (assembly GCA_004024625.1). Classification (NCBI taxonomy): domain Eukaryota; kingdom Metazoa; phylum Chordata; class Mammalia; order Carnivora; family Mustelidae; genus Mellivora; species Mellivora capensis. Next base: position 31,070 of record PISX010007329.1, on the reverse strand, counting down.
ACCAAATATCTGGATTAGAGGCCATTTGAGAACAAGTTCACTATCCTTGGTTTCTAATTCAAGCTCCATGCCGAATTACCAGTGTTCTTTCTTCAAGGAACTATGGCATAAGAATTCCTTTTAGGTGAATAGAATAACACATTAGGCTACCCTGGAAAAAGAAAAAATAGACCCAGTACCCTGTGTATGAAGAATTCCTTAAGATTTTTTCGGCATTTGGTTCCATAGCCACACCAAACAAGGGTGAGTGTAGATTTTGTTTCTAACCTAGGATCAGGTAAGAGGAAAACAGGGATCCAACGTGGGTGTTCATAAATGTTTTTTTCCCTTGTATACAGCTGGGCAATAGAACCAGCACATGAGGACCCTGAGTTACAACTGGTACCCCACGGACGGGTGTTCCTTGGAGGCCCCGCCAGCAGAGACCTTTAGTTTCAGTAAACTTCAGGAGGAATTCCAGAGCTAGCACATCTTCCCTGTATTTTGATTCATCGTTCTTTCTCAAGCAGCTAAAAAGAAGCCAAAAGGCACGTTTGTTATGGTTAAATTCTACTCAAGGTGGCCAAATTAAAACCGAATGGGTAGATTTCATAAACCCTCTCCATAAATGAAACACTGGTTGGTATTCAAGAAACAAGAAAGCCAATATTGGCCCGGCTGTAAGCCTGTGTTCTAGAAGAGGGATGTTCCCATCTCCTCCTGTTCCAGTTCAGTGTGTCTTAGGCACAAATTGATAAGATGTCATAAAATACTGGAGAGAATTTCAATGACATCTGTAATGTTACCGTTTGAGTTTGAAAGTGACTCCTCCAGGAACAGCCCATCCGATATAGATAATCAGAGTGTGCCTGGGGCAAAATTTGGAGAAACCAGTCTGTCACCAGATTCCTACTTCCTTTCAGTGCTCATCTATCTCCCACAATGGGGAGTGGAGGGAGCTGCCTTCCATCTCTGGGGGTGGGAAGGTTTTCTTTCAGCTTTTCATAGAGTAATCAAGGAATGAGAGCTGAAGCACAGCTCTTGGACCTTTGGGGCCCATTGTATAAACACAAATGGTATGCGTCCTGAAGCTTTATCCTCTAGGGAGCCTACCCCTTGTCTTGTCCCTTCAACTAGACAATTTTCTGTACCTATCCTTACCCTCCTCTAGAATGTGAAGCCCCATGCGTGACACAGAAATGCTATTTGCACACTTAATTTCTCGCTGTATTTTAGTTAACAGCAGTATCCCTCAAACAAGCATGGCCTCCCTACACCATGCCTGTTACCTCTAAGACCTCAGGGATGGGGTATCCTACCTTTTGCAGCTAACACCTTCACTGCCCCCACTTAAAACTGCCTCTCCTCAAGAGTGCAGGGCCTGGCCTGGCCCACCCAGTCTTATCAAACTTTTTGTCTGGAGTATTCAAGTATTTAAGCCCTCAAGGAACAGTAATGCAATGTTTTGGTGAAACTAACATCATAATAGAATGGAAAGAAAGGTGGCTCTTTGAATACAACTCCTGTAAAGTTTTACATGTTGCATTAAAACCAAACTTTGTCCCAGGATAATCAAATTATCCTCTTTTTAAAATATTTTCTCAAAATTTGATGGCCATAAGGGCAGAATTCAATTAATTTAATTTTTTCAACTTTGTGTCTCTAAATTGGGTAAAGGTAAAATCTTTCTGCATTAGATTGCTCCATAATATATTAACCCTTGTGCTGGTCTGCCTCTGCAGAATAATTATTTGTCCTGGCTAGGGGCTCCTGGTGCATAATAATGAGATATTATTTGGTAATCTATTTTCCTGACTTGAGTATTAGAATCTCTTTTGGTGTTTTTGTTTAAGAGAATACAGTGATATACCACTGAGAATAAGAAGAAGATCATTTTAAATGTTAGGCAGTGTGAATCAGGATTGTATCACTGTAGTGTTAAGTTTCCACATCTGATTAGTTTGTCTTTCAAAGTAATATACATGAGCTAAATGGAATTTAAGACCATAGAGTAGGATTTATTTATATGAATTTTGATTGCTTTCAAATGTATTTTGTTTTGCTTTAAAATGGGACTTCAGTAGTTACCAAAAAGAAAAATGAACTAATTTTTTTTACTGTGAACTTCACCCAGAATAAAGAATAGTATTTAATTTTGGGAAGGTCTTCTTTAAAAGCCAGTATGTCAAATTACTGACTTCTTTCTCTATCTAGAACTTCTATTTCAGGGATGACTGGGTGGCTCAGTGGGTTAAGCGGCTACCTTCAGCTCTTGTCATGATCCCAGGGTCCTGGAATTGAGCCCCGTGTCGGGGGGCTTCTTCCTGTCTGCCGCTCTACATACTTGTGCTCTCTATTTCTCTGTCAAGTAGATAAAAAAAAAAAAAAAGAACTTCTATTTCAGCATTGAAGCATACTCTGAGTCTCAAATGGCCCTGAATTATAAATGGAAGATGAAGAAGTAAATCTTTTTCTTTTTAAAAAACTGAGCTGATCTTATTTCTCATAACACTATTCCAATGTTTGGAAAATATTTGGAAAGGAATGTGAATTATAGCAGCTCACATCACTTTGCTTTCCGTATAAATGTGTTCTTTATGCCAAAAATGTGTAAATATCAACCACCAAAGCTTAAGCCTCTTCAATTACAAAACGAGGCTCTGGCCATCATGCTTTAAACACACACCTCAGTGCACACGCTCATTCTGTGCCCTCTACCGGGGATGCCATGACCCAAGGTTCCCACATGTGTCTCCACTTAGAATAATCTGGAGATTTTAAAACATACCCCAGGCCACGTCCCAGACCAATTAAATCACATGCTTAGGACAAAGTTTTTGAAAGTCCCCACATGATTCCAACATGCTGCCAAGTTTGAGAACCACCACCTCAAACAAGTTGTTCCTAGGCAAACTGTTCATCCTTCCCATCTCAGTTCATCCTTCTCATCCAGACAGAGGATGTCTGATGCCCTCTCTGCAGGTCCTAAGCCTTCCCACTATTCCTCCTGCTTGGCCCTATGCTGGCAAGCATTAAAGTGTATTGTAACCACTTACTCACACACCTGCTCCCTCAAACTACTATAAAATTCAGGAATATTTTTACCTTCGAATCCCAGAGTCTAATCCTGTACCTGGCATTTGGAAGTGCTCAATAAATTCATGGAATGAGTAACTTCTTCCTTAAAAAAAAAAAGGCAAAAATATAGAGTTATGTTAGTATTTACATGCCATGGAAAAATTAGTAATTTAAGATGTGCTTAAGGCAATGTTTCATTGATGGGCAGTCTCATGTTTAGGAAAATATCTCATAATATCGATGAAAAGAACAATATCTCAATATCAAAAAGAATCATAAAATATAACTTTACCTATGAATTTATATTCATTACTGTAATAAGTACAGGAAAATATTTCCAGTGATAAGAAATACCTAAAACAACCCATCCTCTCTCAGCTCCATTTCCATCTTGAGTGGATTACTTGTTTCCCAAAGCAATCCTTTCAGAGTTTTATGATGTTTCAGGGGGTTATAAAACGGTTTTTAAGAGTTTTAAAGTACTCGGTTTACAAAATGTATTATGTAAGAGTCCATTTTTTTGTGGTACTCACTATTAATATGACCATTATGATTCAAAAAATATTCACATAGTAAATTTTGCTACAATCTAATTCTAGACCATAAACCCAATCTTAAACATACTTTTTTTTAAAGCTGTTTAAAATATTTTGCTCCTTGGGTTACCTAGTTATTTTATATTGTAGCAATGTTTCACAATCTAACAATATGTTGTTCTTGATCTGCTAGATAGAGAAAGCCTAAAAAGAAATCAGATTTAGGAACTATTTCCCAAGATGGTAAAGTATTACTCATTTATCTTTACATATGAAATGCTTCTATTTCATTAGACATCAAATTAATTTAAAAACTTACCAACTTGTGTTCACTGTGCACTCATTCTGAATGCATGTAAAATATAAAAATGAGAGAAAAGTGTAATTCTCCACTTTTAAATGCCTACACTGTCATCAACTACCATAAACCATTTTTTAATTTTAGTCTATACAACTAATTTAGAAGGCAGTCGTTGAAATGTAGCTCTTCTCTTTTCCATAACGAAGTCATGACTTTAAATTGTAAGTGCAATATCCTTAGACACTGCTGCTTTATCAGAAATAAACTCTGAATGTACTATCAATTGTGAAAAAAGATCACAGCTTCTAATACTCAGTTCCAGTGTCATGGTTCCCAAATTGTAAAAGCTGTGAATGAGGCAAATATTCCAAGTTAGCTTCAGCCCTAATGAACACAAAACTGAATTTCTTCTGCCAAGTAAAGGAGGCACACAAACAGGCACACTGTCCAGCAGTCACAGCCAGCCTAACATACTGATGTTTGGATTAAAAGAGCAGAGCAGTTAAGTTGGCTTCTGCAAGCATAAATCTGATTTTGGGTAATGTCCTTTTCTCAGGTCTTCCTGTGTTTGTCTCCTCACCCACTTGTCATACCCGGAAACATACACCCTATTCCTCCTTTAGTGAGGGGCCCTGTGGGGGCCCTCAGAGGGCAGCCCACCAGGTGGGAGTACAGTGCGTCCAGGGCCAGGGGAGGCTGGGTCCCCCCCAGTGTCTCCAGTTCCCAGGAGCAGGTCCTAGCGGGCAAAGGCTGACCAAAGAGGCGTAGCTCTTCCCCAGACCCAGCAACTAAAGGAGACAAACCTCAATCTCCTGATTCGATTCTTAGTGCCATAAAAACAACTTGCAGCGGCCCTTGGCATCTCCCGCCAAGCCCTCCAGCCACCTTCGGGGGCGGACAAAAAGAATTTCTGAGGGGTCACATTCGCTACAACCACAGCAAACAGAGGCTGTGTCTACCTTTACAATTGCAGAAATAAGAGTTAGCGGGGGAGGCTTGGCTTCCTGGCGGCGCCCCCTCCATCCAGCATAAAAACCCACGAGGGTGCGGCGTCCCGAGCGGCGGGTGGGCCGGTGGGTGCGGGACAGGAGGATGGGGGAGAAGCTAGGAGTCACGAAGCCTCCTCCGCTGGGATCGCCTCCTCGTCGAGTGGCCTCCACTCCTCGTTCCGAATTAGTAAGACGATGCCCAGGCCAAACAGCCACCCCCGCCCAGCCCCACCGGGCTCGGGAGGGAGCGTTCCAGGGGAGCGGGGGCCGAGCGTCGGAGAGGGCCATTCGGCCAGAAGGGGGAAGCTGACCGCGTCCCCTCCCGCCTCCGTCGCGTGGGGAAAGGCCTAGATCGCAGTGGTCCACACACAGCGCCCTTCTGCCACTCTCCTCCTTTCTCGGGACCCGGGAGGTGTAGTGCCCTCCGCTCTCTCCCACCCCCGAGTGGCGGCACCCCTCCGCGGGACGCTTGGTTGGGTCCGGGGCGGGGCCGGCAGGCGCTCCACGTGCGGCCGCAAGCTGGGTTCTCGGATCGCGCGGCTCCGCGGCCACCCCCGCCACCTCGGGCCGGGCGTGTGGGCGGAGCCTCTGGGGGCGGGGCGGGAGGCGTGGGCGGGGGGCGGGGCGGACACGGAGCGCTCGTCTGGCTGCCGGGGCAGAGGGGCTGAGAGGAGCCGGGCTGGCGCGGTGCAAGCAGGAGGGGCTGGGGTGCTGACGAGAGTCCGACGCCGGGTGCTCCGGGCTTTCTGCGAGGTACGAGCGGGAACTCGGCGCCTGGGGGCCTCCCAGGGGCCCCCTGGCCCGGCCACCGCGCCCCGGCTGCCCACTGTGCCCCCTGCCGGCCGGGCGGCGGCTGGACGGGACTTTGGGAGGGTTTCTGCGAGTGAGGAGCCCCAGCCAAAGCAGTGTCCCCTTCTCCGCGTCTTTCTTCGCCGCCTTCTTTCTTCCTCGGCTCTGGGCGTCGGGCACCGGGCTGGAAGGTCGCCTCTCCACCGGCAGAGCTCGCCCACACCGGGGCGGGAGGACAGGGCCCCGGGGCAGCCGAGCCAGGCAGCGGGGGAGGCGCGGAGCTCCAGGGCCGCCTGTGCAGCGAGGGCGGGAGGCCGAGCGCTCGGGCTGCGGGCTGCTCCTCGGGCTCACGGTGCCGCGCTCGGTTCCCCGGTGGACTCCGGCGCCCTGTTCTGGGGGCGCCTGTCGGTTGCGCCCCATCGATCGCGCCTTTGACGGGGCGCCGGAGCCAGCCCCTAAGCCCTGGATTCCTGGGTGCCGTGCCGCCTGTTGTGCGCGCGCCGGGGCCGGACAGCCGGGCTGCGGGCAGAGACCCGAGCGCGGCGTCTGCCCCACGGTCCCTGAAGTGTCTGGTCGGGGAGCCGGAGATTGAGCTGGGGCTCGGCGGCGCCAGAAGGGGGCCTCGGTGGGATGCGAGTGGGGGGCGCGGCCTGCAGAATTTGGGTTCCTGGAGGTGCTTGCGGCGTGAAGGCCCGGCCCCGGGCAGAGAGACCGCCATCCTGTGCTCGAGGAGGGCCAGGAACTGTCAGGTATGGACCGCTGGGGGCCACCCTTGTGAGATCCACAGGGCTTTTAACAGCACCTCGAGTCCCGGGACAGCATAACCTAATGGGGAGGGCGTTTTCTTTAAGGGCACGAATAAATGGAAAGCTGTCAAAACAAGCGTATTTTAAAGTTGAATTGAAAAGCTGGCAGATTTTCAGGCCGTGCAGTTGTGTAGTTAGTGTCCAAAGAAATATTAGCTCTTTTACACCCTTATCGTTTTTATTTTTTGGCAAAATCTGTGTCGCCAGAATTTCCCTCAGGAGCTTTGCAGGGAAGGAAAACTTCAGCAAGCGTTCTCAGGTTGCTTTTGACTTCAAGCCTGTGCTCTCCAGCTTTTTTTTTTTTTTTTGAGTGTGCAGAAAAAGTATTTGATTCTGTCCCTTTTTCTCTGAGATCCCACAATGTTTGTTTATTGGTTTTATAAGCATCTATTTAAATTTAGCTTTTGCACGAAATACTCCCTGTTGCCACAGGGTGTAGTTTAGGGATTAGAAAATACTGTTGGAGAAAGCTGCTAGTGGCTTCATTTTCCAAGAATGTAAGTCATTTCCTTTCTGTGATTTCAGGGAGTTGATATTTCACAGCATCAAAACTTTGTGGGGAAAATTTTCCGTAATACATCTGTCATTAAAAAGGCTTTTGACTTTTGGATTTTTTTCTTCTTAGAGCAGCGCATAAATTCAGCCTCAGCAATGTTAAAGGATAAGAAGTTTTTCAGAATTTACAGCATTATGAGAGTATTGTAGAAAGTAATAGACTTACAAACAGCCTGCTCCATAGAGAGTGGGGGAGGGGAGAAGACCAGAGGGGAGAGGCAGGAAAACAGATGCTTTTGCTGTTGTCTTTTGTAGTATAAAACTTGTAGCACTTAATCATTTTCCTTGGGTATGGTTTTGAGAAATAAAAGTATTATGTTAAAAATGAAATTACTCTACAGTATGAGACAGCTGACATTTAAATGCTCTTTCAGTATGTTTGTAAACATATTGGATTTATATTTCATATTAAAATGGACCTTTGGGATCATTAGATGAGAAGGGTCCCCCAGGGGATATCTCCTATCAAGTAAGTTATCTGCAGAATGTCTTCTCCAGAAAGCACACTGACTGTAATATGAACTAATTTTCTCCCTTTTGAATTGCTTGTAAAAATACCCGAGATCTGACACTGATGGACCACAGTAATCAGCAGTTCTTGCAGAACTCAAAACATCTTAAGGGAAAGGAAATCTTTCTCTATTTCCATTCCCTTTTTGGGGGGGCAACCTGGGTAAGCTACCAGCTTCAAGTACATAATTTGAACTTGCTGGTTAAGATGCTCCTGGCTCTCCAGGAAAACAGTAGGCGCTAGGATGGAGACACTGTGGTTGAAAGCAAAGAGTCCATGTGCTAGGTAATCATTTCTGGCAACCCATCCTATAAAAACTCATTCAATTGGGCTAGCTGAATCCAGGGAAGTGGGGGTTGTAGAGCTTTTCTAGTTTCTGGACTTTGTTTCCACTTTTAACTACAGTTATAAAGCCTTTGGCTTTCAGAACTTATGACATAATAGACTTGTGTAGTCTTTCTGTGGCAGATGCTTGAAATGAAAGTTTTCAAACAATTGTTTTTGACTGAATTGTCAAGTTCAGAGTTTAGTGTAAATGAGTCCCGTCTCTCAACTTTTTTGATAAAGGAATTCTTTGTAGTTTAGACTTGGATGCTGCACATTCTGATTTTGAGACTGAGGGTTTAAAAAAAAAATAAAACCTGCAAACAATTATTTTATTACATGAAGGCCAGTACTAAGAAAAGATTAATTCAGTCCAGATGTAAAAATGTATGTGAATTTTAGATTCAAATGATCTCAACAAGTTTTTCCTTTTGTTGGTGAAACTGCCTGGATCCCAGATGGCATTCACAAATTATCCCTTGGGTGGTTTTCTGAGTTCAGAACTAGATTTCAGGGACCTTCTCTAAAGTCCTTTTAATACTGTTTTAAGTGTTCTAAAGGACAGAGAGTTTTCTGTTTTTATGCAGAGATGGGTTTTTCCTATTCCTCGTTAATACAAACCTTATAAATACCCTGGTTTGGTATATGAAGTCTCTGTAGAAAAACCAGAAATATTTAGTATTGTGTATTCTTACGGGCAAAGCATAGAATCTTTGGCTCTCATTTAGGAAATTCCAACGTTGTTTTAAAGAAAATAAAGAGTTTTATGTGTTTGCAATCTTCAGTAGAATCCTGTTGTAACACAGTTTCTGGTTTTCTATAAAGTGGTTAGTCCTTACATGATGATTCTTCTACCTTGCTCCCTCACCATTAAGAAACAGCAAACACAACCTCTAAGAAAACTCCAGTACTTTAAAAAAAATCTGTTGTTCCAATACTATAGTATAAAGGGTGTGTGTTGCACACTTAAAATTATATACTTTTAGGGAGTCTTTGATTATATAATTACACATTTGGGAGTTTAATTACATTGTGATTGTATATTAAACAATTGAGTGTAGGTGGGGGGAATAGAAAAGATACAATGATGGAATTTTATGAGTGGTGAAATTTTAGTTAAAATGTATCTTTCCTAGGGACACCTGGATGATTCAGTCGGTCACATCCTGGGGCTCCCTGCTCAGTGGCGAGTCTGCTGCTTTTTCTCCCTCTCCACCTAACCCCGCTTTTGCTATCTGTCTCTCTCAGATAGGTAAATGAAATCTTTTTTTTAAATGTATCTTTCCTAAACCCAAACAGGAAAAATAGTACTTGTTGACCTTTATAGTTAAACTTTGACACGGGGGATAGTAGAAAAGACTTTCGGAATTGCATGTTATCTGGAAAAAAGGGCTTTGCGGGCCTATGAATTTAAGTAGAAACAAGTCAAAGGAATAATTTGAGAGGAAGGAGGAAGTAGAGTACTGAGCACTGAGTTTCAAGGGAAATCTGAACTTGGGAGGATGAATATTTAAAACAAGGCTGAAGGAGGGAAAAATTTCTATTTAAAAGTAGAAGTTAAAAAGTAAGATCTTTTTAGGTGAGGAGAAAAAGGATTAGTACGAAGGTCCCCAGCACAGTCTATAGACAACATGACCTAGGTACTGTTGAGTGGTATTTATCTTGGAAAGCTTGCCTGCATTTGTGTCAAACTGCTGCTTTGGTGTTAAATAATGTTTGGGGACTGGATGCTTATCATCATGTCCCCCACCCCCAGCCCATAGCACTTCTCATTTCAAAGACTGGGAACATTTTCTGTCTAAACTCTAAGGATTCTACAAATATCTAATTATTATCCCAAATGTTTGTGAGCCCTAGAGTCTGCCTGCCATGCTGTGGGACCAGAGGGGCTCTACAGTAGTAATGGCCATAGTGATCCTAAAATTTTGAGTGAAAATAAGCTACCTATGCTTCCAGATTATCTGATATGATTTGGTGGTGTAATTACCTCTGATGCATGTTTGTATAACATCACTTTTTATCTGTATGTAGTGCCACAATCATGTAGTATACCATACTGACCGAAAAGAGATTCTAGAACACTGGGAAGGGGAAAGAAATCACTGATCTGACAGGAAGAATTTTCTCAGGAGGAGAAAAATGGAGTGCTGCACCAAATTCACATGAACCAGTTATAGGCCAGAGGAGAAGGCAGTGTTTACTGGAGCTTCCTTGGAGCTTCCTGAGCATAACGTTTTCTTGAATGCCTTTCCCCACTTGCTTGGCCTTACCTAATATTTTAATCTGTATGGGAGGAAAACTAAGTAGCGATTTGGGCATTATCCAGTGTATTTCATTAATGTGATAACTGGGATAATTCTGACCAAAAATAACTATTTAGAACCTTCAGCATTCCTAATTGATTATCCAGGAATATTTTTAGAGGTTTTCTAATAACCCTGCCTTTATACATATTTATTATAAAGCATTGAGCAGTAATGTTTTTCAGGTATATGAACCCAGAAAAGCAATTATTTTATACTATACTAACTTATAGCCACAGTTTCCTATGAAGGAGGAAATCCTAAAAATCACACAAGTTCTGGATGAAGATTTTAGGAAATTAGGTAGTTTTTTGTGTGGTTTACATTAAATGAGTAGTTATTTTTCTCCCCACAAGTAGCAGCACTTGTACTGTCCAGTTTCAGTAGATGGCTTGGGGAGTGGTGTCCCCGAGGCTTTATTTCTTTGAACTTGTTACTGAATAATTACATACAACTGGAAAAATGCACATATCAGAAGTGTATACCATGAAGTGATTATATCCAGGCAGCCAGCATCCAAATCAGAAAAACAGATCATTACCTCATTCCCCGCCCCCAACCTCCCCACAACCAAGCCTCTCCTTACATTCGTAATCCCTGCCCAAGGGATAACCGCTATTCTGATGTTCATTGCCTTAGGTTACTTTTAACCTGTTCTCAGACTGCATTTAAGTGCAATCAAATACAAGTTCTCTTTTGTGTCTTCTTCAGCTCAACATGGTGTCATGTCCAAATTGATGCAGATAGCAGTGCTTTTTTCTTTTATTTCTGCGGATGAATGTACCCAGTTTATTTATCCATTCTGTTGGTAGACATTTGGTAGTTTGGGGCTGGTATGTGGGATATGACCTTTTGATTGCTCAAGAAAATTTGAGCACTTTGGAGTTGAAAGGAGAGTATAGTCTAAAGATGAAAAGAGAAAAGTACTTCAGAAATGTGAGAGAAGAAAAATGCAGCATTACAAAAACACGGAAGTCTCAACTCAGTCCATAGAATTCTAGTGTTTCAGGGACACAGGAATATGCCAGCTGGATATTGCCAGATTTTAACTGAGGACTGAGAAGAGGGAGGAGACCTTAGGTGGCAGCTAGCCTTACCATTTTTTAGAAGTGGAGGGACTGAGGCCCAGTCTAGCCTTCATTAGTGCTGTCTAAGCGCTAAAACCTAGCCCCCAACTCTGCAGTCCAAGCAGAGAGTCCACTGGCATAAGGATGGGGGTGCCCTTCTCTGATTGACACCAAGGTCTCCTGTGGCTCTGTTGAGATAGACTCAGACCTGCCCAGAGTAAACAGAGGAATAGCACAGTGAGGCAGAATTTAATCTCCTCAAGGCTGTTCTACTTCTGCTCCCATACAGAAGTCTCTTGGAATGTCTCTTTCTCCTTTTTTTCCTTCTCCCTATGTTCTAGGCCTTTCCAGTGAGATGTTGGATATTGAATGATGGGTAGGTGACATCTCAAGGTCCCTCCTGATTCAGTGTTTCATAACAATGATCCATAAGTGATCTGGGCTGGACCCCAATTTCAAAGGACTGGTTTCTAAATATTTTCAGAATAGTTCACTCTTAAGAAGTTAGTGTGAAAAATTCTTTTTTTTTTTTTGTTTTTTGTTTGCCTCTTCCTGCCATTATATCCCCACCTTTTACACACTTTTCTCCCCTGGAAACCCTTCCGCCTCCTTCAAGTTATCTTTTTGTAAACATCTCCGGAAACATCCTGTCTCTACCTACAACAACAGTGAAATTCAGTTGCTGAATTCTACTGCAGTATCCAGGAAGCATTTACTGTAAAACATAGGATTATGAGAAACCTAATAGATAAAACAAAGTGCTTACAAAAAGAAACAAATGAGATATATACGCATCTTTCTTTTGTGTTTCCCTGAAGAGAAAAAGGGCATTCTTTTTTTTTTTAAATTTGTGGTTTAAGAAAAGGCTTAGAATTTTGACTTAGGCTTATTAGGAAGGTGAAAAACAGAATAACAGAAGTTTTACAAATGGGTAGTATATACATTTTGCTCAGATGAAATACTGCTTGGAACAGCAAAAGCTTAGCATGTATAATCTTAGGAAATAAAAAATGTGCTTACCATAGGGTCACAACTCTGACAAGTTGCTCGCTGCTGAAATTACTGCAGAAGGAGTAGTGTGTTTTGGAGGTAGCATGGAAGAGAAGCAGGAAAGTATAATGGTAAGAAGGAGGTCTTTGAAATCAGTCCTCTAGGGTGGAGATCCAGGCTCCACTATATTCCAGTGTGTAACCTTGAGGAAGTTCCTTACTTCTCTGAACCTCTTTTTCTTTATCTGTAAAACGAGAATAATGATAGTAACCATACCACCGTGTTATTTTGATTATTAAATGAAATAGTACACATAAAACAATGGCGTGGACTGACACACTGAATTGCCAAGTAATGTTAGCGCTTATTACTGAGGACAAAAGAAATGATGCTGTAGGATTTTTAGTTTTCTTGGAAGTGCCTGAACCTTTAATTTACAACCAACTTGAGATTTTATTATGTTTTGTTTTTGATGACATTCAGCAGACAACAAAACCTAGTATTTCTCAGTTACAGATATTGGGCAATCTATGTTACTGTACTAAGAGTAGCTGCTGGCCTGTTCATTGATCACTAATTCATTGATCTTTTGTAATTCTTGTCTAATTTCCAGTACTCACTCAGTCTCAGTTTCTGCTTGCTAAATAATTATTTCTTCTTTTTTTAAGATTTTATTTATTTATTTGACAGATAGAGATCACAAGTAGGCAGAGAGGCAGGCAGAGAGATAGAGGAGGAAGCAGGCTCCCTGCTGAACAGAGAGCCCGATGTGGGGCTCCATCCCAGGACCCTGGGATCATGACCTGAGCCGAAGGCAGAGGCTTTAACCCGCTGAGCCACCCAGGCACCCCTAGATAATTATTTCTTTCCAGATGCCAAAAGATAAACCGCAGATTAAAAAATATTCTCTTTATGATAATTAAGTTTGTGCAAAGTATTTTTAAATGTAAAAAGTACCAAATGGCTGATGTCTTTTGCTCTACACAGATTTTATGTACTTTTAGAGAAAACCACGATTATTGGTATAAAGCAATTGTTTATTTCTCTCATCCCCACCCCCCCCACCATTGGCACCGTTTATATAATGTGGGCCAGACCCCTTTATAATTTTCTCTCATGAGGCCCAAAGTTTATGATTTTAAGCCATTCATTCAATGGAAATTAATAGTCTGAAAGTTTGAAAGTTTCAAAAGGACCATTTAAGAAAAATAAACTTAAGCACATTAGAAAGGCACATTTACATCTAAACAGCATAATTATAAGTCCAGTGAAAATAGGCACAGGCTCTTCCAGAATAACCATGATGTATCATTCTACTGTGTTCATTAAAAACAGGACATACTCTGTGTAACCCCATACCCTGTTACACGTTGCGTGGTATCTTTTTTTTTTTTTTTCGTTGTATAGTATCTTGAACTCAGCAGGCGTTTTTTTAAAGCATTCAGTTTACTGGGCACCTGGGTGGCTCAGTGGGTCGTGATCTCAGAGTCCTGGGATCGAGTTCCGCATCGGGCTCTCTGCTCAGTGGGGAGCCTGCTTCCTTCCCTCCCCCTCCCTCCCTCCCCACCCCCCCACCCCCGACTTCCTGCCTACTTGTGATCTCTCTCTGTCAAATAAATAAAATCTTTAAAAAAAATAAATAAAGCATTCAGTTTACTAAGACCATCGAAAAATGGATTTTACACCTCTATGAGATATCCAGGACCATGTTGAATACTTTGTGGAAGTCCTGCCAAAGTGCATCTTGTCTAGGTGGGGAAACAAAATACATGTATGTGGAAAGGAATTAGATGTTTCCAGATAAGTGCTAAATGGAGTCCTAGTTTTAGGGAGAATCACTAATGGCCAAAGGGAGGATGTCCCTTGCTTCCCTGGGACTTCTGAATTTGTGTTGGGCCCTGAGGTCAGGCTGGGGTCTTTCTCTTCTTTCAGGCACAGCAACAAACAATAAGAAGGTTAGGATCTAGTAAAAGGCTCAAATATTAAGAGAAAACTATGAAATTGAAATTATTAAGTGTTTATCTAACTTTATTCATTTAATATAATGTGTGCCCACTGTGTGCCAGGCACTGTTCTAGACCCTAGAGATATGTCAGTGAACAAAATAAAGACAAAAGGCTTGCCTTCATGGAGCTTATATCCTATTAGAAGACAAACAATAAACACAACAAAGCAACTTTATAGTATTTTAGAAAGTACTAACTGTAGTTGGAAAAAGAAGATTAGAACAGGGTAACGGACGTTGGTAGTGCTGGAGGTGGGTACTGGGGCTCTTGGCAATTTAAAATAGTATGGTGAGGGTAGGACTCACTGAGAAGAAGACTTGAAGGAGGAAGTTGGCCATACAGAGATACTTGGGGGAAAGAACATTCCATCAGAAATTAACTAAGGCCTCAGGCAGAAGTGTGCTTGGTGTGTTTCAGGAACAGTGAGGTCACAGAATAGTAGTAGATGAGGTCAAAGAGGTTTAGGTGGCAATCCTGTAGGGTCTGACTGGTGGCCCATTTTAAGAACTTTGGCATTTACGGAGTGAAATGGGGAATCATTGGAGACCTTTGAGCAGGGGAGCAAGGGGATTTGATTTGCATTTTAATAGAATCATTGGCTGCTATGTTGAGACAAAAATGGAGTAGGGTGGTCAAGGGCAAAGCCAGGATACAAGTTAGCAGCTGCTGATAATGATCCAAACTGAGAAATGTCAATAGCAGGAGAGGAAGTGGTGAGAAATGACCAGAGTTTATATTTTGTAGATCAAACCACTGACATTGCCTGGCCAGCTGTTAGAGGAGTATGAGAGAGATTGGAATAAGGATAACCTCAAGATTTTTGCATAATTGTTGAGTTGCTGTGAACCAGGATGGGGATCTGATGGAGGAGACAACTACGAGCTGCTTTAAACATGTAACATTTGACTTCCAAGTGGAGAGGTTGAGTAGGTTGTTGGATATAGGAATCTGGAGTTTAAGACATCCAGGCTGGAGATTCAAATTTGGAAGATGCCAGCAGAGTTTGGATGAGCTCCTTTAAGGAATGTTTGTAGACAGAGAAAGCAATCCATGGACCAAGCCTTGGGTTATACCAGTATTTACAGTTTGTTGAAGAAGAGAAGAAATCTCCTAAGAAATTATATTACAACATAAGAATTCTGCACATTTTTCCAACATAGTGGACCTAAGTGTCTCCATTCCCTAAGTAAGTGTTATTATTAGAAGATGCTTCTATTTCTGTTGACCCACAAGGTGGGAAGAATGAACTGTGAGTTGTTTTTTTGTGATGAGGTGCTTGGGCTGAGCCTGAGGTGTTTCAGCCTGTAGAGATTGAGTTGGTAAGAAGGAACCAGTAAAGGAGTAAAGGAGACTGAGGAGGAACAGCCAGAATGATAGGGGGGAAATTGGAAGAATATCCTTGAAGTCGAGTAAAGTTTCTGAAGGAAGAGAGAGTGAATCAGTGGTGTCATAGGTTGAGAGGTGTGAGAGGTCAAGTAAGATGAGGACTGAGTTGCTCCTTGGATTTAGCAAGAGAAGTCACTGGAACCTTGATCAGAGCTGTGTTGGTGGAGGGGTGAGGAAAAAACCCGATTGGAGTGGGCTCAAGAGGAAATAAAACACTTTTCTTTTTTTAAATTTTTTTTTGAAGATTTTATATATTTATTTGACAGAGATCACAAGCAGGCAGAGAGGCAGGCAGAGAGAGGAGGAAGCAGGCTCCCTGCAGATCAGAGAGCCTGATGTGGGGCTCGATCCCAGGACCCTGAGATCATGACCTGAGCCGAAGGCAGAGAACACACTGAGCCACCCAGGCACCCCGGAATAAAACACTTTTGAAAGAGATTCTTATTTTCAGTTCAGTGATATTTCTTATAAATATCCGATATTGAATGTGAGTACTCTACTATGTCTGATAGACTGTGGGGTGGGACTTCAGAATACTAGAGGCCATGAAGGTCTTCAACAGGTTCTGACAGGGATGGGGGAACCTTTGAGCTTCCTTTGAGTTACTATTGGTAGAGCTCCTAGTGTTTAGACTGTAGTCAGTTTCTTTAGAAATAGAAAAAACAGTTCTAATGCAGTTTCTTTATTCTAAATTGCATCCCTTTGGTAAGAACTATATCCTGGAAGCACTGTCGCTTGTGTTGAGACTTTGTTTTGTTCTGTTTCTAGTAAAGACGTGTTCTTTACTTCAACTCGCTGATCCTTTCTATGAAAAGGATACAACAGAGCCCCAGGGAGACCTGTGCTTCGAGTTGGCTTCTTTTTCAGCAAGCATGATGGGTTTCAGCTTGACCAGCCACATATCCTAGCGCCCCACGGACCTGGAAGCCTTCGTTCACGGAATGGATAGTTTGGGTTAGGGGTTCCCAAGAGCCAGAACAAATTAAGTAATAGAAACATTGCTTGTTTAATACTTCTTTTATACCTTGCTGGTATCTTCCGTTGTGAATATTATTTCAAAGCATGTGATTATGCAATTTTCATAGTTCTGTATTGTATATCATAATTATGCACCAAGAATTTTCTCTTCTGGGAATTACCTTTCAATTATAATGCTAACTTTCTGTAATACTGTCATCAAAATGAATCTGCAAGTCTCTGATACTAATTATCTTTTCTTTCCCTGAGCTTATTAAAATGTTAACACATAGGCCTTTAATGCTTAAAATATTGTTTTTGGGTAGTTAAAGGCTTACAGTGAATGGTAGAATTAAAACTTTGTTACATGTGTTTGAGTGTTGTTTGGTAATAAAAGAAAAGTATAGCGATAGTCTTTAGAAAGTTGCTAATTATGGGAAAATGCTGGAAAGAACAAGGACTTTTATTTTGCAGTGGATTATGGTGTGTGTTTTTTGAGAAGTGGAGCTCCAGGGGCTATATGTGTTTCCAGTGGGCTGTGGTATGCACATAATGTCAGCATTCTCTTAGTACTGCGCTGTCAACACTGCTTTATTAGTATCATTTTGAATGTTTTTTCAGCTGAAACTTATAAGTCACTCCACAGTTAGTTAAATGAGCGTAATTGGCTTGTAACAGAGAAATTCTGACACAAGGCCAATGTGAAATAATTTGGCAGCCCTAGGTGTCTTACATGGTAAATACTGGAGTGTGCAGAGGTATAAAACTAAGCAAATTTTGAAATAAATGTTAAGTCTTTTAAGTCAGTGACTACAGGATGAAGTCCAGAGCTCTTAAGCATGGAACTCAACCTGCCAAACCAGAGCTTGCCCTGCGGCCCCCCCGGGAAGACTGGATGCGGACATGTTTGGGTTTCTAACATAGTATTAGAACATTCTGTTACCAACATTTAAAAGCTGACATTTTTTAATTAAAGAAGTTTTTTTGAACCCTGCGCTGCCTTTTGAAAAACTGGAAGGCGTGGCAGTGATTCTTTGCGGGCAACATAACCACTTCCCCTTTTATATGGGGTTTGTACTGTGCAGGCCACCGCCGACCCCAGAAGAGATCGTCTTGCTTCCCCTTTTATATGGGGTTTGTACTGTGCAGGCCACCGCCGACCCCAGAAGAGATCGTCTTGCCCCCAACACTGAGACCAAGTGGCTGTTGGCATTTTCATCCCGCAGGCTTCCCTCCTTTCTTGCCTGCCCCAGTAGGCACATGAAATGGCTGTCCTTATATTATAGACCCTTAGATTATTTTCTAGTGTCATCTCACAGATCCTTAAGTCTAACCAAACTGTGCTCCTCATTGTCCCCCATTGTCTCCATTATCATACTAATACTTAGTCTGGGTCCTCCTTGCTCTTCTGCTTGTACTGGCCAGTGCTGCAGAACGTCTGTGTCACTTCACTGGAACTTAGTACATCCCACTTTATGTAATCCCCTTTTTATCTGTGTTTTCTAGCTCCCCAAACTATACGTTTCTTGAGGGCAACAACCATATCTTATAATTTACTAGTGCCTAGCAAATTTATTTTAGATGTACTAGGTTATTATTTAGATTTATCTCCCAGTGGATGATAATATATGATTATAATGATGCTTTAGAAGAATTAGAAAATACAAAAATTGGGACACGTAGGTGGCTCAGATGGTTAAGCACCTATCTTTGGCTCAGGTCATGATCTCAGGGTCCTGCAGTCAAGCCCCACATCGGGCTCCCTGCTTGGCCGGGATCCTGCTTCTCCTTCTCCTTCTACTGCTCCCCATGCTTGTGCTCTCTTACTCTGTCAAGTAAATAAAATCTTTAAAAAAAAAAAAAGGCGAAAGAGAAAATATACCAAAAATTTATATAAAATGTATTTCCTCAAATACAGCTTTCTTAATTTACTATTGACCATTTCTTTGTAGCAGGATTTGTGTAATTTATTTGAGTATTAATTCACTAAACACCTCTTTTATTGCCAGTTCTGATTCTGTTATATAGATGGACGAATTTTCCAAATAAGTGGATCATTATTACATAGCATTTTGTTAAATGTCTTATTTTTTCATTCTTTTGACAACTAGTATGTACCCTATGCAGAAGACCCTGGCAGTAGTGTGAGTTCAACAGGCATTGCGGTTCCTGCTCTCCTGAAGCTTTAACCTGTTGGCTGGAAAGGCAGATATGAAATAACAGATTATCTAATTGTTCAACTTTGATAAGTATTTTTTTAAAGATTCTATTTATTTATTTGACAGAGAGAGAGATCACAAGTAGGCAGAGAGGCAGGCGTGGGGGGGGGGGGAGCAGGCTCCCCGCTGAGCAGAGAGCCCCACGCAGGGCTCCATCCCAGGACCCTGGACCATGACCTGAGCTGAAGGCAGAGACCCAACCCACTGAGCCACCCAGGTGTCCCAGTTTTGATAAGTACTACCAAGATGTAGGGTGTTCTGAGACCTTATAAGAGAGCATTCTGGTAAGGGTGGGAATAACTATAGTTTGTTTTGTTTGATGCCTAAGGTCAACTCAATTTAAATAAGTAAATGAGAGACAAAAGGGAAATTGGACTAGAAATTTCAGATATAGCTAACTTGGAAACCAACTTAAATTTTATGAAACCATAATTATTTTAAAGATGTTTGAAGTAAGGACTTTTCTTATAGCTTCCAAAAATAGGATATAAAAAAATAAACTGATTTTTTTCCCTCTCAAGTGGTTAGTACCTTTATTTTCTATTTCCAAGCCCATGACAGAAAAATATTAATAGTTTATTGGTCTGATCTTGGAGTGAGGTAATAGCAGTGTTATGAAAAACCTTAGCAGTAAAGTCAGTGACATATGTGAGCCAAAAAATAGAGTGGAATTTTGTGTGGTGCATATATTTTATCACAGCAATCAGAAATGTCTTAGGCTTTTTTTTTTCCCCAAAGAAAATAGAATTCTATACTTAACTAAACCCATCTAAATATAGTGGGAAAGTTAATTTTTTGCATAGTTTAGTGTCACACTGAAACAAAGGTCAGCTGCCGTGGTGCCATTTCTGAAATTTCTGTTGAGAAACTCATGTTACTGGTAATTATAGAAGGAGATTCAGAAAATTAACATATTTAAGGAAGTTTTAATTCAAATAAACCCAGGCTTTTCAAATGTGAGCTTAAGGAAATTTAAGGAAATCAAATCAGGGCATAGTTTTTAAGAAATGTCAAATGTCATGTAGAATTTAAAATAAATGCCAGATAAATGTTTTTAATCCCAAATATGCATTAACTGAGCCCACATTAATTTTAAGTTACCGAGAGAATGTTTAACTGATTATTTGTAATTTACTAAATTACTTACTTTTCCTGGTGCCTACAGAAATTAAAGAGACATTGTCATGAATTTTACTTGTAGAGTAAAAACCAACAGGGCAAGCTAATGAAAGTTACCTAACTTATAAAGTTTCCTTTAATGATTTTTGGGGGGGCTTATGTATTCTGGAACTAGACTTGTATTTCTGACCAATAAGTTTTCGGGGAACTTGTAAGCAGTATTTCATAGACACAGGATCTAAGTGAATGCATTTTAATTTATAAATTGTTTTCAGTTGAGGACACTGAAATAAATAATTGCTAAGGGGATGGGAAAGGCTATGAAATGTTGTTCAGGGGCCTGGTAGGCTGGTTAGTGGTCAGTTGAATTCCATTTTCTAGAGCTTGAATCCTAACCAGACCTGTTGTGGTGGTGATTTGTGTTTATATTATCTTTTTCTTGATGTTATTGTCTGTGCTATGGATGTTAGTCATGTCTTTTCAGGTAGGCAATAGGATGTTTTGAGGACACACGAGATGCTATATTTCTACCCTCTTGAATTCTTCCCGTAGCTCCTGGAAAACTGTTGGCTCTTGATTAAGCCAGTATTATGGTTTTATTCTCTGTGATATGTATGATGTGAGAGAACTGTCGTCTAGATTTTTTTTTTTAAGATTTTTATTTATTTATTTGACAGACAGAGATCACAAGTAGGCAGAGAAAGAGAGGAGGAAGCGGGCTCCCCGCTTGAGCAGAGAGCCCGATGCGGGGCTCCATCCCAGGACCCCGAGATCACGACCTGAGCGGAAGGCAGAGGCTTTACCCCACTGAGCCACCCAGGCGCCCCCTGTCATCTAGATTTAAACCTTCAGCAAGTCAGGGAAGCAAGCATTTGACCCATTAAAAAAAAAAAAAAGGTAACAGAATTGTGTTTATGTGTACCTCCCAAGTCTGACATGTAAATGATATGTATGTGTAAATCGTACGATAGTGATACGTATTCATATTTCAGGTTGGCATTGGAAATATACATTTTGTTGCTTAAATACTCAAAAGACTGTGAAAAATACAAATTTTGTTCCATAAACTTTCAAAAGACCGTAAGTAAATATTGGGTTTTGAAAACCATCAAAAGACTGCAGTGATAGAAATTATTTCTAATTTCTCAGTGGAAGAAGACAAGGTCTTTTTAGAAATACCTGAGTTTGGCGTTTCTTCCCAGCCTGCATCAGAACAGGTTTCTTGTTTCCTCATGCCATGAGGTTTCTTGAAGTGACAGTACAGTATGCATAGCGTTCCTCTGCTTTCCTGGGGCTGACCCGAGACACAAAGCTTAATCCATTGGAAACACCCATTTAACCATTCCTGGAGTTTTTTTATCCTTGGTTTGACAGGTGGTGTTGTCCACTCTTGTTCTGGTGATCAAGTTTTCTATGAGGAAGTAGTCTTAAAAATGACACTGGCCTCTGACTATTTGAGTTGTTGTGCTTGGCCCAGTGGCCTAGGAGTGAGATGATAATGGTATTTTGTAAGTATCTTTATGACTTTGAACTTTCCACAGGCCAGGAGCAGTTGACTCATAGCACAAACTATAAACTGTGTTTATGAAAATCCATATAATATATTTCCATGTCTGATATATGAATAAAATATAACTTTCATAACAGTAATATGTAGTTAGATTTAATATAGCATTGAAAAATATGTTTCAAGTTTTCAAAAACTGTAAAGATTGTGTTTTGATTACCCATAGAATATAGCTATATAATAGAACATTTTCTTCAAAGAAACAAATGAAGATGTCATTGATTTGCCATAATTGCTGTAATTAAAAAATAATATATATATATATTTTAATGTTTGGTTATGGGAATGATTATGTAATTGTAAGAATAATTCCAAATGGTGTTCTTTTAATTCTCTGAGATGCCAGGTGTAAAATAAAATAATAGGTCTTCAGAATGGTATATGTAGCTTAATTAATGAGGTTTTTCTACCTAAATGCAGATAGAAATATAGCCATATGGTATGATTGAGAGTTCTATCATTAGAGTTTGATATTATAATAGATGACTATTCAGAAGTTGAATTACATCTGATTTTGAGAAGTCCCAGATCTTAAAGTGTTGTTAGATAAGGGAAGATACTACTAAGATAAAACAATGCATTTGTAGGTGCTTTGTAAACATGATACCCTGTCATCTCAGGGACTTAGATAGTTATCTGGATGGTCATGTACTACCGATAGGTACAAGAGAAAGAAGAGTGTAGAAATTGCTAGTGTTTACCCTGGGTTGCAGGTCATGAGAAGGAGACTGTGACACTCTTCAGATGAAGCACAGATGTTGTGTGTGTGTGCATGGACACATACTTGTAGGGCAAGTTTGCAGAGTATTCATCAGAGTAAGAACCATGAGTCACATATGTTACCTCTTTCTTAAAAATTGAAGGTTAGCATGTATTTCCTTCAACTAGATAGTCTGGCATTATCATAGTTATATCATAAATATGTGACATTTTGTAGTTTTAAAAGGAATTTTTACCTTACTTTTGATTACTTTGATCTTCTGAGTAATAGTCCCCTTATTTTACAGATGGGGAGGTTAAATAATTTGTATGATTTGACAGCTTTACCTGATACAGTTTGTGACAAAACCAGAACATGGTACTCTGTTTCTAGCTCTGCCGCCTGTGCTTTTTTTCCCTGCTACCAATCAGTCATCCTGTTGGTAAAACAGTTCTAGAGTATTTGCAAAAAAAGGTGTGACATTTTGATTTCTTTTCTTTTTTCAGTACTTTTTTAAGTCAATTTTAGCTTCTGCCAGATACTAAATCAACTTGTGTTCCTTAAGTAGCTTACATTGATTTTGCCATAGAGAATTTTTGTGTCAGGCCGAACTAGATAGGGTAGTTTTTTCAAACATACTGCACTTCCTGCGATAATGCATTTAACATGGCACGGAATTCATGATCATTGGATTTTATTAGAAGACAGCAAGTATACATAAAATTTCACACTATTAATCCTTTGTTCAGAGCAGCTGTTACCTTGAAAAAAATCTCTAGTCATTTGTAGGACTGGTTAGTGAAGGAAAATTAGAATAAAGATGTTTTGAAATGATTGCACTTTGTACACTTAAAGGTGAAACACTAAATACATTTTGCTTGATTTATCTTTGGAACATTGTAATCTTTAAGTGCTAATGTTTTATGGACACATACCACAGGCCCTTCTGTAGGAAGTTTAACTTACGTTTGGACTTTGCAAATGAACCCAAATTTAGCATGAGAACATCTGCAGTTCTTTCTGTCATTCAGTTCTCCCATTTATATGCCAAGCATTTTGTTGGAAATTCAGTGATGCACAAGGCATGGACCTATCCTCTGGAAGTTAGATACTGGATGATGAGGGGAGACAAACAAGTGAACACTTATCCCAGGTGACAAATGAAATGCTACCTGTTTAAAACTCTGCTGTGCAGCTTTTGTTTAACAAGAAATTTTCTTTAATCTCTCCAAAACTCTTACTAGGTGATACCATTGGTATACTTGAAAGGCCAACCTCTGTTTTTACTTAGTAAAACATTTAAAATTATACTCTTTTTCCAAATCACATGAGCCTATGTTTTAATTTTTAAGGTCTGGTTTAAACTTTCTGAAGCCATGGGTTTAGCCAGATTAGCTAATATTGTATGATATCACTTTTGTTCATACCCTGTGTCATGCCGCAGGGGTTTGAGGTAATGTGGTATTACTTAACAAACATGGCACTTTAATGAACATATAGATTCATGAAATTTTAAAAAATCAGCTTTTTTTATTATAGATTTTATTTATTGATTCAACAGAGAGAGAGATGATAAGTAGGCAGAGGCAGACAGAGAGAGAGAGGGAAGCAGGCTCCCCTCTGTGCAGAGAGCCCAATGTGGGGCTTGATCCCAGGACCCTGAGATCATGATCCCAGCAGAAGGCAGAGGCTTAACCCCATGAGCCACCCAGACGCCCATAAAAATCAGCTTTTTTATGAAATAAATTACGTACAGTAAAGATAAAGTTCACACATTTTAAGTAGATAATTTGGTGACTTTTGAGAAATGTATATAATCATATAGCTAATGTCACAATCAAGATATAGAACATTTTGTCATGCCAAAAGTTTTCTACACACCCCTTTTTAGTTGGTCCTCTTTTTTTTCCACCACTTCTTCCTTTTTCTCCTTTCTCCCTCACCCTTATTATCCACAACAATTGCTGGTTTTTAGTTTCATCTTTTATAGAATTTCATGTAAATTGAATCATCTGACTTGTAGATTTTGTGGCTTGCTTTTGTGTCTGGTTTATGTCACTTAGCATAATAATGGTTTTTTCTTCATTTTGCTGCATATATCTATAGTTCTTTTTTATTATTGGGTAATATTCACTTGTCACAATTTGTTTATTCATTTACCTGTTATTAGTAGATATTTGGATTGTTTCTAGTAGGGAATGGAACTTCATTATGAATGAAGGTTCGTGTATAAATTTTTTTTTAATCTGAGGCACATATTTTTAAAATTTTTATTCAAGTATAGTTACCATACAGTGTTATATTAGTTTCAGATGTACGATATAATGATACAATTCTGTTTCTCAGTGCTCACCAAGATAAGTGTACTCTTAATCCCGTGTAAGTATTTCACCCATTCCCCCCCCACCTCCCCTCTGGCAACTACCACTTTGTTTTCTGTATTTAAAAGTCTGGTTCCTTTGTTTTGTTTCTTAAATTCCATATGAATGAAATTCTGTATGGGTAAAATCATACAGTTTGTTTTCTTCCGTCTGACTTATTTCATTTAGCATTATTATCCTCTAGGTCTTTTTTTGTTAAAAAAAAGTTTATTCCCTCACTAAATTACCTTAGCACCTTTACCAAAAATCATATGACTTTTTAGGATGCCTCTATTTCTGGACTCTCTATTCCATTGACCAGTATCTCTTTAGGCCAGTATTATGCTGCTTTGATTAATGTGTATATTCTTTTTTTTTTAATTTATTTATTTGTCAGAGAGAGAGGGAGAGAGAGCGAGCGAGCACAGGCAGACAGAGTGGCAGGCAGAGGCAGAGGGAGAAGCAGGCTCCCCGCCGAGCAAGGAGCCCGACGTGGGACTTGATCCCAGGATGCTGGGATCATGACCTGAGCCGAAGGCAGCCGCTTAACCAACTGAGCCACCCAGGCATCCCTAATGTGTATATTCTTTATAGTAAATCTGAAAATCAGATTGTAAGCCTTCCAACTTTGAATATGAGTAGTAAGAGCAGACATACTTGTTTTGTTCCCATCCTAGGGGAAAACCATTCAATCTTTCACTATTAAGTACATTTTAGCTATAGATTTCTCATAAACTGTCATTACTTCTACTCTTAGAGCACGTAATTTCCAAATTCTAGACAAATTAATGTAATTGGAAGATATTTTTGAAAGACTCTAGAGGGAATTTCAGGACTTGGCTCTTCATTATCAAGAACTATATCAAAGGTTACCAGTATATAACTTAGAACTTTCCAAGTCTTATCTGAAAAAGAATTTTCATCCAGCTTTCCCTGGAAAGCCCATGATTAGTACTAACACCATGTTCTCTTAATTCACTTTTCCAAAGGTGAGGGTCATGAAGGAAAATAGACACTCCTCTGTTAATGAGTATTTTTTGAACACTTCAATAGTTTTGCCCCTGAATCTGAGATGATAAGATTCCAAGGCATCTGTTGGCATTATACAGCATTTTCTTGGATATGATTAAGAGAGTAAGATGACAGTAATGCACCATTGGTATTGGGCAGTGATCCTGCCTTGAGGAATGGTTGACTTCGGAATAGGCTGCTCATCTGTTTTTTTCAGGATCAGAATCTATATAGGTCAACCTCAGGACTCATTTCCTTTTCAGGATGATGAGAGCCATATAGAAAAAGCATGCAGGTGCTAAACAGACATAGGTTGGTTTCTGTTTTTTGTTTGTTTGCATTGTTTGTCTTTAAGTCCAAGGTTGAGTTATAGTTCCATTTTTCATGGAGGATTAACCCTGTCATTGTAGGGTAAAGTGTAATTCTGATTTCCTTCCTCCACACCCTTTAAAAACCAGACTTTTAAGTCTCTCTCAAAGTATTAGCGGATGATTACTGTACGAAGGAATGTTGTCTTTTGGCGGTGCACCAGGGGGATGCACATCACAGAGCCAGAAAAAAAAAATGAGCAGGTAGGTCAAATGGAGACAACTTGAGTAGGCTATTCAGTGACACACTGTTGGACTGTGCAAACTTTACACACCTGGGAGCCCAGAGGTTCACAGACAAATGGCTTTTACTTCTACTCTCTTCGGAATATACGGCTATTAATTGAGTTGGCTTTGGTTTTTTTAATCTTATTTCAAAACCCCAATTGAGAAGAGTTCTAGAAACAAGGCCTGTGAGTTGGTATAAGGGAAATGGAATATTACTATATAGGTAAATACTACTTGGAAATGAGATTTCACACTTGATGGAACTGGCATATTTATTTATTTTTTTTAAAGATTTTTATTTTTATTTATTTGAGAGAGAGGCAGTGAGAGAGCATGAGCGAGAAGAAGGTCAGAGGGAGAAGCAGACTCCCCGTGGAGCTGGGAGCCCAATGCGGGACTCGATCCCGGGTCTCCAGGATCATGACCTGAGCCGAAGGCAGTCGTCCAACCAACTGAGCCACCCAGGCATCCCGGAACTGGCATATTTATGGTAGTTATCTTCTAAAAGTAAGATAAGGGAATTTAATGCTGGATGACAGGTAGAAGAGAGCAAGCTTCTGACTGAAGATTACCTTGGGGGAGACCTAAGGGATGCAGCCTCTGCTCCCCAGTTCCCTATGGCTGCCTTCACAGTCTTGGATTTGTGTTTCTCCAGAATAACACAAATCACCTCAGTCTTCTTAGAGTAGATTGGCTAATGATTGGATGATGCTCCTGGGTAATGAGGTAGCCATAAGTAACAGGGAAGCCCTATATAAAATAAACATTCTTATCGGTTTTCTTAAGGGCTTTTAAAACTGTAAATTAGAATTTCAGCCTTTTTTTTTAATGATTAAAAAGAATCATTGTTATCTCTGACTTCTGGAGTCAATATTTTCAGATGTATTTATAAGATTATGTGACAGTTTTGTCTTTAACTTACTTATTCACTGCCAAACCCCCAATGGGGTGTTAAGAAGACCTTTTCTAGCAGTACAAAGCCGAGTTAGAATGTCCAGAAGAATCTTTTACTTTGAAGTCTGTAGGTTGTGATTTTGATCTTTTTCTACTGTGAAAGGTACCTGGACCCGTGAGTTTTACTTCACACCATTCCGCACATACAGCAGGTGCATAGTATGTGGGTGTGTCCTGCTGCAAATGCTATTTTCGGTGTGTCTGGTTAACAAAATAATTGCCGCCCATAATTTATGTGTAGAAGGGTAAAATTTGGATTCCTAACATCTCACATTCTTTTTCTGGCTTCATAAACCATTTTGCATATAATTCTACAACTTTATTAGCATTTGCATACTTTCACTTTAATAAATCATTTTAGCATGTTTCTTAACTTTATATAAAAAATGAACTTTTTGAAGAGACTAGATTAAATTAAATTGTCCCCAACTCATGGGAGCTTTTGGACAGACTTTAGAGAACAAAAATCCTGAAAAGAAAAGCACCTAAGACTAACTGGTACTATCTTGGCAGGTCAGTGTCTCACAGCATCAGCTTCATTACCAATAAAATTATGGAGTTGGAGTAGGATCATCTCTAAAATCAGATACAGTGGTGAAGTTTTCATTTGGTGGTTATTTTGTTGCATTATTTTTCTACTTAGTAGTAGATAGAATCCCAGAAATTAATACATATGCATGCTACCAAATTGTAAATACTCCTATAGGGATTCATTAACAACACTAGAATATCTAAGGCTTTTCCCTATTTTTGGGCCATGGAAACAATTGTGTAGTAAGCACAATAATATTTTACAAAGATAATTTTAGTTTGCTGTTGTCTAAGTGTTTGTATAGGATCCTCAATGGATGTATTTTATGTTAAAAATAGCAGGCTATTATAACAGGATTGCATACTTGTCCTACCTTATGTATCTTTTTCAAGTCTAATCATCAGTATGTATTCACAGCATTTTCAACAACACCTCTGATAAATTTTATTTTTTTAATTATGAAATACACAGAAAAGTACCTATAATGTCTACTTTTTATGTTTTCTATTTTTTTAAAATAAAGATTTTATTTATTTGAGAGAGCTAGAGAGAGCATAAGTAGGCAGAGCAGCAGGCAGAGGGAGAGGGAGAAGCAGGCTCTCTGCTGAGCAGGGAGCCTGATCCGGCTGGATCCCAGGACCCTGGGATCACGACCTGAGCTGAAGACAGACGCTTAACCAACTGAGCCACCCACGCACCCCAATATATGTACATTTTAGACAATAATTGTAATCAACATCATTGTATCCACTACTGAGCATAAGAAAAATAATATTCTTCTAGCTCCTTTGAGCTCCCGTCCCTTTCTGAAGACATCCGCTATTCCCAGACTATCCCATCCCAGCACCATTTTGAGGTTAATCATTACATTGCCTTTCTTTATCGTCTTACCAATATATATTATGTAACTCTGAATGATTTATTGGTTAGTCACCTTTGTTTTTTTTTTTAATATTTCATTTATTTATTTGTCAGAGATCACAAGCAGGCAGAGAGGCGGGCGGGGGGGAGGGGGAAGCAGACTCCCTGCTGAGCAGAGAAGCGGATGCAGGGATCGATCCCAGGACCCTGGGACCATGACCTGAGCCGAAGGCAGAGGCTTTAAACCACTGAGTCACCCAGGCGCCCCTAGTCACCTGTTTTTGAAGTTTGTATTCATAGGAAGGAATTGTATATATTCTTCTATAACTTTTTTTTTGCTAACTGTCTGAGATTCATAGCTGTTATCATCGTATGGCTGTGGATCATTAATGTTCACTGAATTATTTCACATACCATGTTTTATTTCTTCTACTATTAGTGGGCCTTTGCCTTTCCAGTTTTTACATTTATCTTGTTGTTGTTAATAATCTAGAAAATCCTTCTGCAGTGTTAAAATAAAGTTAGCAACTTCCCAAATGCTTTATTCAATCTTCCTTACAAGCATTATACTCTCTTAGGAAAAAAAAATATTTCAGGGGAAAAAATAAGTAAAGTTAATGTTAAAATTCCTATGTGATATAAGAATTTCTATATTACTACCACATAATGAGAATTATTACAAAATCATTATCTGGAAAGCTGCAGTTCCAGTGTCAGAGGGAATTGTGTGCAAGTCCCATGAATGAAGGAATCAAAGATTTCATTGTGGAAATTAGAAGCAGATGCTTCTAAGTTGGAGGATTTTCCGTGAGAACAGCACTTTTTGTTGGCCATGTCATGCTAGAAATTCATCTTGGTTGAAAGGAATTTTTGTGCCTGGTTGCTAAACCTGATATGACTTCTGAATACAGATGGCTATGAAATACTAAAGTCTCTCTGGTTGAAAATTCATGAATTTTACCATTGCCTTTGTTCTTTTTGTTGGTTGCCTATCTAACGTCTCCCCTCATCTCTCAGCTTCCCAAAGGTACTAGGATTTTTTGTTTTGATATCCATGTAGTTCAGGGGAAGTTGATCCTTTCTCTAGCTCTAGAGGTGAGCCTCGGGTGACCTCAGTTAGGCTAACTATTCCTTGTCCCTGCCCTATGATGGGGGTGCTGGTGACCTAAGACATCCAGTTCATCATTACTCTTGTTTACTTCTTCATTCTGATTTATTTGATCACTCTGAGAGATGCAAGCCTTAAAACACAGTGGTTCCAAGTTAACAGGAAAAAACTAGATTTTGCATGACATCTCAAACTACCACATTGAGTTACCCACAAACCCTTTTAGCCTACTTGTAGTTTTCAAGTTACTTTGGTTTTTATAAATTCCCCTTATAGTATTTAACTAGTTTACTAATAGTTAACATTTCTGTAGTATCTACCGTATGCCTTATATCATCCTTTAAAGTAGATGCTGTTGTTATTTCCATTTTACAGACATGGAAGCAGAGATGTAGAGAGGTGATAGGACTTGATCAAGGTCATATAGCTAAGAACTAGTTGACTAATAGTCAAACCAGATAATTTGACTAATGGAGTTCATTCAAGTTTGAGTTGGATAATTTTGGCACTTGTGATTTAATGCCTCCCAATAAATATACCTTTTTTTAAAAGATTTTTTAAATTTATTTATTCGATAGAGAGAGATCACAAGTAGGCAGAGAGGCAGGCAGAGAGTGGGGTGGGGGGACTGGGCTCCCTGCTGAGCAGAGAGCCCGATGCAGGGCTCGATTCCATGACCCTGAGATCATGACCTGAGCCGAAAGCAGAGGCTTAACCCACTGAGCCACCCAGATGCCCCCCAATATATCTTTTTATATATTTGCTTTCACATAAGCTGGGAGATGAGGGGAGATGTTAGATAGGCAACAACAAAAAGAACAAAGCTGGCTTAACTTGATACATAGGGAAACTTTCCTAGAAACTGTATTTTTGTGGACAGTTTGGAGATTAGTATTTTTTCATGTTTGTCTTCTACATTTAAAGACAAGGAACAATATGCACCTTTCTCCTGTAATTAACATGCAGAAAATATTTAAGAAGCTGTGACCAGTACTGACTCCCATTTCTGGAGTTGGGACAGGAAAGTGCTTCTTTAAAAATATAATTTTAATCTTTTTTTTAAAAAAACAACTTGCCTGATGCAGAACTCGATCCCAGGACCCCGGGATCATGACCTGAGCTGAAGGCAGACACTTAACTGACTAGGCGTCCTCATAGTTTTAATCTTAATTGCTAGAGAATTGGCATGTTTGGTGATTTTATAAATAATTTACTCCTCACATCCTACTGTGTGCCTAATATAGACCCAGTACTACTGCAGACATTAGAGACATTAGATGCCGATGGATCCTGTCCTGGAGGAGATTCCAGTCCATGGAGAGACAGACTTGCCAACAACTACAGGGGGTGATACGAGCGCAAGGGAAATGACTCTCCGTTGCCTACCTATGTGGAAGCATGCTTCCCAGACAACTATCTTGAATTTTGGGGGGAGAAAGAAGATATTTTTTTATTCTTTTGAAGGT